>JAULKK010285672.1:0-13859 GCA_032355705.1 Rubia peregrina
GTATTTGTGAGTACTCTGCAGTTTTGGACCATAAATGATTTGATTTACTCTTTTCGAGAAATGTTTGTTATTATGGTACTTTGCAGTGGTGCCGATGCTTCTAGTCGGCGGGAAGGTGAAGATGCAGTTGGTGGGCACTCGTTTCCGAGGAACATTTCCTTATTCAGTTATCTCCAACAGTAGTAAGTGAATGTAATTGTTGTATCACTGATTCAGAGGGAAATGTCGATCTGATGCAACCTCTTTTGATTCCCGATGACCAGGATAATCCGCTATGTTATTGTTAGATATAGTATTAGTTTAAAATGCATCGTGTGGGGAATAAATATTGGATTCTGATGGATTTCTAGGGGAAGCAATACCTTTGTTTCGTCCATGTGATGCAGTACCTTTGTTTCTTCCTTGTGGAGCAGTACTTTTGTTTGGTCTTTGATGGATTTTTATTTTTCTGAACATTTTATTTTAATAAATATGACTCTTAAATTTCGATTTAAAGTTTCCATGCCCAAGTTAATAATGTGTGTATGAATGTAGTGTACATGACATTAACAACCAGGAATCTGTTACCAGACTCTCGGATGAGTTCTTTTTTTCCCAATCCAATTACCAATGTATTAGCTAATCTAATTTCGGCTATGGGATATTCATCTTTTATTGGAATTGTCTCCTCTTTCATGACCAACACTAAGCTGAATCGGGATTTTGTTGTCCCGGAATGCAGGATGTTTTATGTTTTAATGAGCAATAAAAAGTTCAAAAGTTACACTTTCTTGTAAATAGTACACTCTGATGATCTCTGGATCATCATACTGGATAATTTCTCTACCTATAAATTATGTTATAGTTTTCTTGTAACTCTGCCACATGGAGGGGATGAAAGGTAAACCAGAAAGAGATATATCGGGGTGCTAGCCAAAGCTGTTTAGTTCGATCGATAAAATTACAGCATGTTTAAGTGTCAAAAACTCTTCCGTCTTCTTTGTTTCGTATTAGGTTTTACTCATCGTATGTGCAAATATAATAATAACCAAACTCTCCCATGATTGGAATGACGAGCTAGTCTGCATTTAGTCTGGTTTCAATTTCAGATGTAACAATTTTGATGTTGTGGAAGCGTTTGCAGACCATATGTTTACCCTGAGGTGCCTGCATTAAAAGAGCTTCAGCATTAAGCAAATGTTCATGCTTTTATCGAAAAACCTTTTAGTAGAAGTCCATGTACATGTCCAAATGACATTGAGGGAAATAATATTAGGTTTGGGAACACCCTCATTTAGCAGCTTCAAAATAGGCAGATTTGTCGAGTTTTCAGAAATTGAATTTCTTTTTTTAGGAATACCGAGAAAGAACAAATTTTCTTTAAGATTATAGTTCAGATGGATTAACCTGTGCAATAACATGTGATTATTTGAGATATTTTTTGTGGTAATTTCTCATAGATCAACTGTCATCAAGGATGAAAGCATTGAGTTAATGTTAAAGAGGAAAAGAAAACATAGAGTTGATGAGGAGAAGGGAAATGAGAATTCTAGTTTACCTGCTGACCATTATCACCTTCTCGGTGGAATAGAATCTTTCCAAGCTTAAAACCCTTACAGCAAGATCGCAGAGCATTCTCCATACTCTCGTCGCAACAATGAGAAGGAAAGAAACGAAAGAGAATAAGAATTAGTGATGGAGCAAAGGTGAAAAGATATACCCTTCTACCATGGAAAATTTAATTTTTTGCAATTCTTGAAGTAGTAATTGGGAATATCCACAGGTTGGCAACTCTTTCAATTGTCTACGGCAGAGAGTAATTGCTCAGTGTCGAATGCATCAACGGAAAGCGTAATTAAAACAATAAAGGCGTTAGTAAAGAAGTAAGAATAAAATAGTAACCCAAATTATGTTCATTCCAACAATATCCTACAGTATTGAAGAAGAACGATTACCAGGATGGTCAGGACTGTACTCATGCACTCTTGCTAGCTCTTCAAGTTCCAAATTATGATAAAATGAATTCTGCTAATCCAAAAGAATTGTAGTTACCAACTCGATTCAAGAAACCGTTTGTCAAAACCCTTCAGTAGAGTTCAATTTCTGTTAATACATCATAAGAAAATTATGTAAGCACATCAGAGGAAACAAGTAAAACATTTTCCAAGTCAGATTGAAGCTGTACATGTATTTTGAAGATAGTAACAAAAAATTCTTGAATTTGACATCTTATAACATCATCTTAAGAATGTTCAAACAATTTGTGGATGGTTCAATGTGAATGTCATCATCCTATTGAAGGTCAAACAGTCATCGTAGATTATTTTACCAGTTTGTCAAGTACAACACGCTGTTCTTGATGCTTCTCAATAATCAGTTCGCAAACTGTTGTCTACCCTGAAGCTGCACCTCCGGCAACTCCTGCACAAATGATAATAAATGATTGTCGAACGTGAAAAAATCATAATTAATACAACTCAATTGGACTGTAACAAACTAGGTAAATGAATCTTGGATTGGTTCAACCTCTCCACCTTCATTGTCTTCTGCCCCTGCATTTCAAGCATTTTTCCTCTGTCAGACAAAACGTCAAACACTTGCAAAGAAAGCTTAATAAAAGATAGTTTACCATTTTCCTTTACTGGGTCTAAGAGGTCCACGATGCGAGGAGCAGAAATCTTAAAATTATGAAATGGTCTTTCCTTTTGGTTAACCGTTGCGCATTTAGTCAAAGGCTCAAATCTCCATCTGTCGTCTGGAAACTAAGGCCGCCTCAAAGCGCATAAAGTTCCAACGGTCACTCTACGTTCCTTGAAACCATCGAGCAATGTGAATGTGGTTCAAGCCTGTTGAGCAGTAGCATACTTGGAACCGTTGCGGGCTTCACCCCAGAGTTGAAGAAGTCGGTCGGTAGGTCAAAAGGAGCATCACCAGCTAGGCCGGTGGTCGGGATTGGATTTGGGGGTGACGGTGTAGACTGGGGGTGGGAAAAGTGTAATTAGGTTGGGGTCGAAATGGTTGTTGTGAAGTTTTTAGTAATTAGTTAGAAGACCTAAACATTTTGAAGCGTTAATGAGCGCCAATGTGAAAGATTTGAGTTTCGTTGTTGCCATTAATTTAATTTCTCCATAGTAACGTCTGTTATTTGGAAGATGTATTATCAATCAATTTTTACTATAAAATTGATATGAGATATTGTGTTTTACCAGAAAATTTTAAAATTAAAAGAATAACCCTCATAAAAGTCTAATTGTTCTATTAAGATTATGTAGCAGTCACAATAGTTAACCTAGTAATTGTAGATTATATTTAAAAGGTCAGTTAAGGGGTGACAATAGATCAGTTAAAGTCAACAAAATAATTATTGTTTATACATGGAAAGTCAAATAAGTATTGATCTTCGATTAGTGATCGTCAACATAATTTTTAGTCTCTTCATATGTGTAAAAACAATAAGGGTCGAATGTTGGCTGGTTGAAAGATAACTTAATAAGGGTCCAGAATGTTATACCTTCACTCAAAATATATGTTAGTGTCTGGTAAAGTACTGGAAGCAACTTATTTTGAAAGCATGAGTTATTTTGGGAGAAATGCAGAAGTTAGTCTCCCCTAGTTTTCAAAATAAGCTAGCTGTGCTTAGAAGCACATTTATGCGTAATTGAGAGTCGTGATGTCATCATATTTTTTTCATTATGAGACAAACTGGAAACTCGATTCAAGTTATAAAGGCAATGTCCTGAAGTGTGGTATTACTACATTGCCTTAAAGGTGTCCTTAAAAATGTGTTGGCAACGACCATTTTCCTCCTAGTGCGGGATGTTTTTGTTACCATGCACGATAGGTACCCGGTACGGATACCGTGATCTATTTGTTGTACCCTTTCTAGCCAAATTAAAAGAGTTGGGTTTTGTAGCTGATGATCAATTGAACACGATTGGTCTCTGTTAGACAAACAACGCCTAAAGGTATTTCATCAATGACATTATACACGAAGAACCATATATTTGATAACAACTACAAGCATTAAAACAAGATATATAGTAACTTAAAAGGATTTAATTGATAAGCATTCAATGTATTATTCATCCAAAACATTATCATTAATGAACCAAAATACACCAACCTTGCACTTTTTACCCGCCAAAATAAGGTGGTAGGTGTGTATTTAATGCACTAGTAGCACCGGTATAAGCTACTAAAATTGGTGCTAGACTTGCCTTTTACAAGCTAGCACCAGAATTGTTACCGATGCTAGGAAAATAATTTCATACCGGTATTTTCCCCACGTGTTTTTGCATCACCATCGGTACCAAAAACATTCCGGTGCTGAAATTATATTTTTCCTGCTTAATTTGTTTTATCTAGCACCAGTACTGTGCACCTGTACGACCCTTACCAATGTTGAATATTTTTATTTTTCGTCCCTATTCTCACATAGGCACATGTACACTGCATCACTAGTTTTGCTACCGGTCCAGATGTCTACATAGGAACCGATATTATAATTTTTCATGATTTTACTGGTACTAAAGTGAATTCTAGCACCGGTATGGTTGCACCGGTACACTCCTACCGGTACTTGTGTACCTGTTTTCCAGTAGTGTGCTTTGAGCCATTTTACAAATCAATTCACCGCCATTAGCTTCTGATTGTGTGAGAAACATTTGAACTTTCCAAACATTCTCAAAGTACAAATTTCTAGTCGGATATTCCCTCCAGGTAAAGAGAATAGTCAATTCAATGAAAAGTTGCAAAAAATTTGCCATTTCCACCCTATTCTACTCATCCCAAGAAAGACATATATCATAGTTGTTATAAAGCACATCTAGCTGCTTAAAAGCATCCTTATAAATCAATTCTCTCTCAAGCACAACATATTTGGAATTCCCTTGAGTTGCCACATACTGATTCAACTTCTTCTTTGTCATAAGGGAAAGTTGTTTGGCATATGTTGCAAATTTCTTCAAGCTAACTTTAGATCATTTCAAGTACTTAACACGCTCTCTAATATTTTGAAGAGCCCCTCCAATCACATCTAAACCATATTTTGACCTTCACATTGACCTTTGACCAAATCCAACAAAAAGATAAAACCATATCGGGTTCATTCACGAGTCTAGCACTAAATCATGCAATAATATTAATTAATTGTACATCCTAACCTTAATCATGCATACTTATAGCCATAATCATTAAAGCACAAGATAATAATGATAATAAAGACACATATAGGATAAATCCAATAATCTCATATATTTATAATTAAACATGTTTTAAAAAAATTCTCTCAAGTATTAAAATACTCTAATCTAATAAAAATCATAGAAAATTTGGGTTTCAAAGACATAAATGAGATGAAATCAATGATGAAAGAAGAGAATAGTACAAGGATACTGTTAACATCTGCATCTTCTCTCTTTGCCCAAAGGACAAATGGTTTCTTTTATAGATAAGAGAAGAGAGAAGGAAAAAACCTCCATTCAAACCCTAGTCAACACGGTTGACACAAATTGTGCCCAGATGTCTAGCATAGACCGTGTAGATTTACACGGTCCGTCTTGGTCTCAGACCTTGATGAAAACTTCTGATTACACAGACCATGTAATTTTACAATGTCTGTTTCCTGGGACTGTGTCTCAAACTTTCTAAGTGCACAAACCGTGTAATATTACACGACCTTTTTTCTGGGACTAGCTTCCAAGCCTTGATGCCAACTTCTAAGCAGCGCTATCTGTGCCTCATGAATAATTTCTAAAACCTGGCTTAAAAATAGTTTTTTTTCTTCTCTCCGTTTCTTCCAATCAAAGTAATCTTCTACCACTTTGTAAAGTGGTCTTCTGTTGTGTACCAACCAATTGATTGACTTTCTATCTACTACCATTATTATGAATGGCTTTCTCTAATGATGGTCTCAAAGTAATCTCACAAAACAAGTATAAATTGACCAACTCGTAGAGGTAAACACATTAGATTATAAATTTTCACAAAATAGGTAAGTTAGGGAACATAACCGCACAAGATGATTCTTAACCCATATCATGTAAAAGACATAATCATCCAACTAATCACCAAGAAAAAAAAGATAGAAGGGTGTTAATTATGCTAAGAAAATATCAAAATCATGTCTCATCAACGAGCTGATCAATCTGTGGTAGTGGGTAACTATCCTTCTAACAATATTTTTTAAAGTTGGTGAAGTCGATGTACATTATCCATCCCCCGGCATTTTTTAAACCATGAATGGCGAGCCACTCTTGAGACCCCCAATTTGATCACGTATGCTTTGATTCGTTTCGCTACATCTTCTCTGATAGTTGCCCCTCTATCTCGGGCAAATATTCTTATCTTTAGTTTAATGGGTTTAATCTTGGGATCAATGTTAAGGTGGGGTGACATAAAATTTGTTGGACTCTCATTAGGTCAGAAACATGCCATGAGAAAGCATCAAAGTATTCATGAAGTAGAAGTTGTAATTATTATTTCACCTAATTCGGCAAGGTTATACCAACTTCCACTATTCTTGATGATTGAGCCAATATTTTATTCACATCAGTAGGTGAAGCTTTGGCCGCCTCCTTGTGGATTTCCGATTGTCCAAATCCTATTGAGATCTTTCCAAGGCACTATCATACAGTATTGGACAATTGCATGATCTCCTCTTACTGTGGTGATACCATCCTTTGTGGGAAGTTTCAGTATCAAATGATATGGTGACAAGCTGGGTTTAGCCTGACTCATCAAGAGTCATCCCAGGATTACGCTGAAAGCTGATGAGGCATCCAGGATGATGAAGTAGCAATCAATGGTATTGCACTTCGTTCTTTCGCCAATGGTTACATGCATAGAAATGATTTCGATTGGGAATCAAGCACTAACTCAGAATGCTAACAATGGTGATGTTGACATGCATAAATATTTCTTGTTGAACCCCAAGGGTCAAAGTGGGAAACAAACACGACCTTTACCGCACTCCCGCTATCGTTGAAGACTCTTTTCACCACGGCATCTCTGATGTCGATAACTATCACCTTAGGTTCAAATTGTAGGGCGTGGCTAGGTACCACATTCATCATTGAGAAGAAAATAGTTTCATCCATGAAGTTTGTGCTTGGGTCCCAACCGGTCCTTCGCCCAACACGAACCTTTGTTTAGGTTCTGATGAATTTTGATAGTTCTATTGATTATATTTATGGTTGGGTCCCCTCTAGGTGCCTTCTTTGACCTATCATTTCTCATTTTTCTATGAATGAGATTTTGATCCCCATACCTGCACTCATGTTGATCCTTCTAAGCTCGTGGGGGAAGAACATACTCCTGGAGCAATCCATTAGTAATGTGTCTCTCAATCTCGTCCTTGAGTTGAAAGCACTTCTTCGTGTCATGAGTCACAATAGATGTATGAGACCCTCGTGTTTGGGTCTCTAGGTCTCGGTGCAGGAGACCGAAGAAGGTGTCAGTTGATGTTAATATTAGTTCTCTTGCATTTAGTTTCTCTTACATCTTGGTGTATCTCTCTATGGCGCTCTGGAGTTGCTGAATGGTTGCTAGGGGACAACTATCACCATAAGATCGGAGTGTGGTGCATGGCTAGGTACCTCATTGGTCTTTGAGAAGATGATGGTTTCATCCATGTTGTGACATTTGTGTTTGGGTCCTAACGGGTCCTTCACCCAACGCGAACATTTGTTCGCAATATGATGAATTCTTATAGTTCCATTGATTATATTTTATGGCCGGGTAGCCTCTTGGTGTCCCTTTCGACTTATCACATTACTCGGCCTTATTTTTTTTTCTTGTTGGTCATGGTTGGAAGATGCATATAATATATATATATATATATATATATATTGGGGTGGGATCATGTGAGAACACTCCCTTAATGTGAGAACACTCATTTATGTGAGAATAAATCTGAACACTAGAAATAATTTGATCAATGACTGATATTTATTTGTTTCCCAAACCATATAAAAATGCGGCTCATATTTTTCCAATGGTACAATACGCCTACATCTGTACACTTTCTTTCTTTTTTTTCCCCCCAGTTTTTAACTTTTCTTTCTTTCTTTCTTTTTTGTTTTACACTCTTTTCACGCATCTATTTTTATTGTTTTTAAAAATATTTGTTCTTTTATATTTTTACTTTATTTGTATTTAAATTATGGGTTGTAATTTAACCAATATTTTATTTTCATAATACACATAAGTTATAAAAGAAGCACATACTAATTACATTCGAAACACTTTCAAGCATTGATTGAAGCACTTATGAGTTGTACTATAAGCACCAAGTTGTTTTTGTAGAATGCACATGGTATAAAAGAAGCATCTTAAGGTTACAGTAGAAGCACATAAAATCGACGATTGAAACACATATTAGCTATACTCTAAGCACCAAATTATTTACGCTGCACATTCAAATTATAAAAGAATCACATACATATTGCATTTGAAACACTTATAAACGATGGTTAATGAACCTATAAGTTATACTCTAAACACCAAATTATTTTTTGTAGTACATGTAAGTTCTACTCTAAACCCTTACTAATTACATCTGAAAAACTTACAAGTAACGATTGAAGCAACTGCGAGGTATACTATAAGCACCAAGTTATTTTCGTAGCACACATAAGTTCTAAAAGAAGCACCTACGAGTTGTACTCTAAGCACTAAGTTGTTTTCATAACACTTACATTAATTTTATCCAAATAGGGGTACATTTGGAATTCTACAAAAGCATGAGGCCATTAATGTTGGGAGGCTCAAACACTAAAAATAATTAAGTTAGGGCTTACTCAGATGCCACTGACTAAAAAATGAATATTTTTGTTTGATAAATTAATAATGAATATATACACTGCTATAATTTTGAAGAGCATTCACAAATTTTATTTAGTCAATTATTTTGAACTTAGTTAACCATTTCAATGGTTATTTGTAAATAGATAAAAGAAGCACCTATCGATTACATTTTAAACACTTACAAGAAATGGTTGAAATACCTATGAGTTATACTCTAAGCACCAAATTGTGTTCGTAGCTTACAAAATTTATAAACTAAGCACATTTAGGTTACATTTGAAGCACTTACAAGTAATGTATGAATAACGTATGAGTTGTACTCTAAGCACCAAGTTGTTTTCGTAACACGTTCAAGTTATAAAGAAGCACATATAGGTTACATTTGAAGCACTTACATGCAATGGTTATAGCACCAACGAGTTGTACTCTAAGCACCAAGTTATTTTTGTAGCACACACATGTTATAAAATAAGTACCTACATATTACATTTGAAACACTTATACGCAATGGTTGAAACACCTACGAGTTTCACTCTAAGCACCAAGTTGTTTTCGTAGTTCACGCAATTTATAAAATAAGCACATTCATGTTACATTTCAAGCGCTTACAAGTAATGTTTGAATAACCTATGAGTTTTACTCTAAGTGTCAAGTTGTTTTAATAACACAAAAGTTATAAAATAAGCAAATACAACTTACAATTTAAGCACTTACACACGTTTATTGAAGTACCTATGAGTTGTACTCTATGCAAAAAGTTATATTTTTATAGCACACAAGTTATAAAAGAAACAATACATTTGAAGCATTTACAAGCAACAATTGAAGCACCTACAAATTATACCCTAAGCACCAAATTATTTTCGTAGCACACATAAGTTATAAAAGAAACATCTACTAGTTATATTTGAAGCCCTTATAAGAAATGATTGAAGCACCTACGAGTTATATTCTAAGCACCAAGTTATTTGGGTTAATATATGTACAAGTTTAATTTGAAGCACTTACAAGAATTGGTTAAAGCACCTACAAGTTGTTGTCTAATCATTGCCGTTTTCTAAACATATTGGTGGCCTTATCTTGAATTTTAATAGTCCTGGAACACAACATCCATCCAAACACTCAAACAACCATCATTTAAGATAATGGAATCTGTGTGCACAATTACGAAATTCAAGTGAGCAACCTGAATGATACTACAAGATCAGAATTGTAAAGCAAATATTTTCTTCCAATATTATTGGTAAGTGCCTAATTTTTTGCGACCCAATGGTGAGATTTTTTTTAAAATCTGAATTGTTGATGTTATTAAATTAATGGTCAGGATTTTTTCTCACATAAGTTAGTGTTCTCACATAATATAGATGTTCTGAGATGATCATATATATATACATATACATATATACACACACACACACACATATATATATATATATATATATATATATATATATTACTGGCTCTCTTGGTATCTCTTATAATAAGATTACTAGTATGTCGTGCTTGTCCTCACATAAAGTCTTTACATTTCTATTCATAGTACCCCATATTCTTTTAATATGTGTGCTTTAATTGCATTTTATTTATTTTAATTACTTATTGCTTATTTGGGGATGTGTGATGCGTTTACTATATTTTTGCTTGTATCACTTATTTATTAGTTTGACCTTAATGAGCAAATAAGCTCACTCTTTTCCCCATATCTACCATACATTTGTGAGCTGTGATGTACGAGAACCGACATAGGTATTTAGATCTGTATTTCGGGTCTACAAATATAGATTTCTGTTTCAACCTTATCTCCCATTGTATTATAAATAAAACCAACTAAAATCTGTAATAATTGATTGTGGTTTGCAATAGTATGATTTATTTTTTAATAAAATAATGTTTTATTTACTACTATTGAGTTCTGGTGGGAGTAAGGCGGGTATTCCATACATGACTACCAACTAGGCAGAGAGGTGATTTTGGGATGTCACACACCCTCGTAATTGAGAAGTAAGAGAACCATTTCCCCCTTAATCTCAAAAACCACTGCCAATACCACTCATTACCATCCATGAGTCTTTCCACCATGACCTCAAACATTCTTTCACAGTCGCTGCAAACACGACACCGCCATAGTGATCTCAATGACCACAACATGAACACCACTGTCGAACAACACAACTGCATCATTGACGTCAAAGATCGATTTGAATCCAAGGTGTGAGCACTTGGTTGAAAAAATATTATAAAGGGTGACATTTGAAAAGATAAAAAAAGAAGGGGCATTTGCTTGTTTAAGATAACAACTATTGTTGTTTCAATAATTGGGCTAAATAGGCCAATAAAAGCAATTTAACCAAAAAACACCTTAAATGGGGGTTTCCGACTTTAGATGTGCTATCGATGCCTTGTAAGTCTTAGTTGAACAACCTTTGTGCATATTCTTCATTAATTTTTTTCTATAATTAATTCTACTTGTTTGCACAAATACCCTATATTCGCACATCTTGAATTAATGCTACTTGTTCCTGCAGATGCCATCTGAACAAATTGCTACTTGTTTTGTTCATAAGAGGTTCACTAGTGAAAGACAGGGTCAATAGCACTGGTATTTTCCCGCAATTGTACCTGTAATTTCCCCCACAAAATACCGATGCATAAATTTAGTGGTGTACTTGGTCGTTACATAGGCACCAGTATAAAATACTTGTGTAGATAAGCTTATGCACCGGTAACTAATACCAGTGCTAGGTATTTTATAACAATGTATATTTCAAGCACTGCAAAAATTAACGAATACAGGTGTAGGTATGTTCCATATGCTAGGGGACACAACCACAATTGCACCGGTATGGTGATAAATATTGATGTATAATGGTATTTTACAATTGCACCGGTATTGTTATGAGTATCGATGTATAATGGTATATAACAGTTGCACCATTATAGTGATGAATATCAGTATGCCGATATATCACAATTACATCGGTAATATTAGCACCGGTATTTTCCCTAATACGCTGGTTCTTTTTGTATATGACGTTACACCGCTATTAATAATATTATAGGTATGTATTTTCTTACACCGGTATGAATATTACAGGTGAAAATTTTAAAAATTGCAATTCCCTTTTTTTTCCAGTGGGCCCTCCCAGATGATTTCAGGGGCCTTTGCACCCGGAAATATGTTAATCGAAACTACTATACATTGAACCCAACAAAATGTAAGAAACTATAAATGTATGAAAATATAGATCGCGGAAGTCACAAATTTATCTAAATGTTTAAGAACCCTGAATGCACATAAATTAAAATAACCACACAAATTCCCTATAAATTGGATCATGCACCAACATCACAAATTCAATATCATAAAGGACACAAATTCAACCTATGATGTTGTTCTAATCATCAAGAAGTTGCGACGAAGTATCTGCCCGTTGCTAATACTTATTGATCCAAGGCCTGCACCATCTCCCAACGACATCCTGAATTTTGTAAATATGGTACGGCCTTTTGCCCTCTGGTAAGATTTGTGATATTGACTCTTGTAATGTCAGTGTACAATTTAATCTATAATAGAAATAATGAATAACTATTTTTGGATAAGTGATATTTACCTTAAGGATATAGTTTGACTTTGCGTGAAAAACCAATTCTTCCATGAACAGCATGATGGAGTACCCATATTTTCATGAACCAAGGTGAGTTCAGTACTTCATAGAAATGGCATATTTCGTCACTATTTTATAGTTAATAAATGATGTTGCTGAAATGCATGTGTATGATTTAATGACTTACTTTTATATTCTAGATATTCCATGTGTAGTCGGGTTTTGGTCCCGTCTTCCTCTTCTCCCATTGTTACATGCAAGCAACCCTTTCATGAAAGTAAATTACAACGTCAAGTTGTTGGAGTATATAAAGTAATGTATTATCATTTTATTGATCGTAATACCTGGAAATCACCCTAATCTCGATCAAGTTGGTTGGTTTGATACCCCCCGTCCATTTGTCTAGTGTAAAAACCTCATCCGGTCTAGGATGGATAATGACAAGGTACCAATGATCACTGCAGGAAAATGATACAAATTAAATAATGAAATGGAAGAGGTTAGAAATGTAATGAGTAAACCCGGGAAAAATCCTTACATTTTGAGGAAGGGCACAATTATGTACCGAGCTTCTGTTATAGACATTGTGTTCCAAATATTGTTAAAATGCAATTCAACCTCGCTGTCGATGTTGGTCAAGTTACCCGTGCTTGAAGGGTAGAATTGGATGTGACCCGCATTAGTTTCATAGAATTTCTCCCAGAGGTTCCCGTTAGAGTAAGGACAATTAACAAATTGAATCCTAATTGATTGAAAATACAAGTATGTAAGGTTCAGAATTCACCCCATCGACACATCCATTTGTGCATTATCGATCCAGGTCATCAAGTTGCAGTTTCCAATCTTATTTCCGAACTCGACGAGTACATTTATGCCTACTTCGTTCATCCACATGACTTCAAAGGTTGACGGTAAAAAAAACAGGGAAGAAGATACAGTCATTATTCTTTACCATTTCCAGGATAACCGCATTACAATCCATGATGAATCTCTCCATCAGTGAAAAATCTTTCAAGTTTCACCTGTTGTAAATCTGTGTGTGTGTGGGGGGAGGGGAGAAGTTACATGAAATAAATTTATAAACAAGTGAATTTTTGGTCATGAGCATGGAAAATCAATTGGGTGTGGCATATAAAAGGACCCATTTTGGGGGTTTTTTCAATCTCGATGATGGCTTGTAATTGGTGTTTGAATGGGTGATGAGATGACAAAATTCATGTATTTTCCTAAGCATTTAACATCTCTTTTGTTATCATTTTGTTGGAAGATTGTTAGATTTAGGTAGATTTGAGGTTGGGTGACCTATTTCGGTTTTTCATATCTAAATCCTTCTTTTCTTAACCTACTTTGAATCTAATGGAACTGTATCCTTATGAGTGATGTGCTTATCATATTTTAGCACATTTGAAACTCATATTTGTAATAGACTAAGCTTTTGTGTAAGAATAATGGATGCTTTGTTGGTAAGAA
>JAULKK010285684.1:0-24075 GCA_032355705.1 Rubia peregrina
TTTCGCATATCTCTAACCTCCTAACACTTAATCATACAAACATTTCATATTCTCAAACAACCCATAGCATAAATGAAGTAAAACTTAACATCAAGAACACAATAAATACTTCACAATAAATGCTCATGAAAGAGAGAAAATAGAGTCTTACTACAAGGGTTTGGAAGCTTCAAACAATTGCTCCCAAGTGATAAGTTTAGCTAATACAAATCATACTAACATTCATGAACAAAAGCATACATAAACAAAGAGAGAAAAGATGAAGAGAAATGAGAAACTAGGGTTTAAAGAGAGGGATTTTCGGCCTTGGAAAAAGTTAGAAATGAAGATAAGGTAGGGAGTATTTATAGGATAAGAGTTGGTGAGAAAAGTTTGTCAACTAGTGAAACGGGCGCGCTGGCCGCGCGAAGGATGCGTCCACCGGTGAAACCTCACGCGCGGTTAACGGTCTCTGGGCGCAGTTCGGTACTCCTTTGGGCGCGGTTAGGGTCTTCAAACGCGCGGTTAGGATCTTCAAACGCGCGGCTTGCACGGTTTCAGGCGCTGGCCGCACGTTTTGGACTCTGAGGCTGACTTTTGCCTCGGTTTTCATCGCGCAGCCGTGCATTTTTCGCGCTGGCCGCGCACTCTACCCGGCCGGTCGGTCTTCGCGTCGGTCGGCTGGCCATCGTTCTTCGAATTCGGACTTTTCTTCTACCAAATTGCATTGGCCTTCACTTGTAAACCTTTATTTCCTTGTGAACCTTCATTCTTGAATCTTTCATCACGAACATGACCAAAACAAAAGATCTTCTGTAAACACCTTCAACTAGAAACTTAGGATATAAATCCCAAATCATCATCCTAACTTTCTTACCAACTAAACATCCATGATTCTTACACAAAAGCTCAATCTATTACAAATATGAGTTACACTGTGCTAAAAAGAGATGAGCACATCACTCATAAAGGTACAATTCCATTAGATTCAAAGAAGGTTACAAAATGAGGAATTTAGATACGAAAACCGAAAACGGTCATCTAAACCCCTTATGATGTAAACTTTCCTAAATCTAGCAATCTTCCAACAAAATCATGACAAAAGAGGTGTTAAATGCCTCGGAAAATACATGCCTTTGACGTCACATCAAATTCCCCACACTTAAACCTTTACTCGTCCTCGAGTAAACAAGAACAAGCAAAGAGCTAAGCGTAAACTAGCATGCACAGGTTTTCCCAAAACACCCAACATCTTATTCCTAGACTACCCAAACCCCAAAGATATAAGAATCTCTCACTCTCTCACATCCCAAAGCCTAAGATAATCTAAACACCCAACCAACCATAAAAACAATGTGGTATACATATAATGTCAACCTAACTTACTCTACCCAAAAAGCTACCCAATAGACAAATCAAGAGAAGCATAAAATCTTCAATTTCTCTCATTTTTCCTAGGAGCCCTGTCGGGTTTTCATCCTAGCTTCACACTTCTTCTTTTTCAATGCTCCCTTCACCTTTTTCCACACAATTTGGCCTCTCATTTTTTCATAGGTTGCCCTTTCGGGTTTTCAACCTATCCTGGCCTCCAACTTTTACCTAAGTTTCCCTCTCGGGTTTTCAACTTAGCGGGATTCTTTTCTTCTTTTCCTTTTATTTTTAATTTTTTTCTTCAAAATTACATTTCAACAAACGAGCAACACATGAACATTTCAAATTCCCTCCCCCACACTTGAATCATGCAATGTTCCCAATACATACAATTAATCATAACAAAAATAGGGAAGATGAATACGAAATGCTTAAAATTAGGACCTTAAAGGTCCCGCGTCATCATTTCTGTTCACGCATCTCCTTGCTCTATCCTCTTCTCGCCTCATCCTTTTTTCCATTAACTCCGGTGGTGGGTCATTTCCCGAGGAGAATGAGACCATTTCAAGGATTGCATCCGTGTTGTCATCATGCCCTCATAAGTATCCTCGATAAAATACTCAAGATTGTCCAACCGTTGATCCATGCCAACCACATTTTGTTGCATGGCTTCAAGTTTAGTATCCATATTCTCAAATATCCCTTGCATGGTATGCAAAGAGTCATTGAGTTGAGTAAATGAGCCGGATGGAGCAACTTGTGGAGGTGTACCCATGCGGCCTACTTGTCTTCCGGATTATGGTAATCTAATAAAAGTAGTGTCCGGGAGGGGGTCGGTAATCTGAGGGTGTCTCCGGGAAACCCTTTAGGCAATCCGATGGAGGGGTCATGTAGGGATTACCTTCACAGATAAGCCAAGTGAACTTCATGGGATCCTCGATGAGTTGCAGCATTTTTTCCCTCACCAAAAAGTTGATGGTGTAGAAGCTATCCTGAGGATAGCGACCAAGTTGCACCAAGCTCGGTGAAATGGAGATATGCAGATGTTGTTCCAAGAGGGTGATCATTCCCCCAACACAAATGTACTTCAAATCCTTGTTGGAAAATCCAATGCAACCATCAATCCATACATCAACCCAATTCGGGGCACCATCTCCGTGTGGTGTAAATGCCCAAAGGTCTTCATATTAATTTTAGAATAATGGTTGAACTCCCCTTGACAAAAAAGTGTAGGATTTAAAAGATGGTGTAAATACCGAATCGCAGAATGGACAATTGAAGAAGCCTTGGAGCAATGATTTCTTCTTTCTCATGTGAGTCATTTCTAAAATTCTTGGGTGTTGTAGTCTTCCCCTTTCACAAAAACCTCTTCCGCCCCAGTGCCCGAAGTGTAGTCCCACCTAAAAGCTAAAATTACATCAGCATATGTAGCTTTTCTCTTCCTATCATTTAGGTGAAACATGATCCCCAGGCTACCATTCTCACAAGTGATCTTCGTCAACGTGGAGAGAAACTCAAGTGTCCATGATCTATAGGTCGGGGAATTGGCCTTTTTGAGGTTATCTAGGCCACATTTTTCCAACATAGCATCAACTGCCTCTAACAAAACTTAGTCAAAACACCCCTATACTCAAATCGAGTGGCCATGATTACCCTTTTTTTCCCAACCTCCTCCATCTTTCGAAATAATCCCCTCTTATCATTTTTAAGCCATGATAAGGAAGAGAAGGGTCGTAAACTATGGGAGGTGTTTGGTTAAGGGAACTACCTTCATCCATTTTTCTCTTTTGAAGGGCCATAAGAAGAATTTATTCAACACTCACCCGCCAAAATATAATTAAGCCCAAAATCCACCCCCAAATGCACAATAGTCTAAAAAAAAGTTGCACCACTTCTACCAATCCACAATATTTCCGCCAAAAGAATCCACCACAAGCATTAACACTGCTCTTTCAACAATCCACCATATTCTCACCACAAGAATCCACTCCAAATATTAGCACTACCACTTCAAAAAATATCTCCACAACCTCAATTAAGAGCTTATGACTATCTTCATGCACAATAATCTCAATTACACCATCAACCTCTTCCAAAAACTCAAGAAGGCAAATTTTCAATAATTACCCATAATGGTGCTTTGGTCCTTCCGGGTTGAGCTGGTTGCTACAATAATCCTCAAGTGTCAAATAAAATCATCATTTGCTCAGAAACTCCTCCGGATTGAAGAAACCCATATTGTTGTTTTTTGCGTGTTCTTGACAAGAAATCTTCAATTTCCTAGGGTTAGAGGAAGAATTTGTTTTTTTTTGGTAGGGGAAATGTTTAGGATTGGAAGGGTAAGGATTTTTGTGGTAGAATTGTGAGATTTAAGATGTGGATGGTGAAAGGAGAAGACTTTTGTGTTAGGAGAAGGAAAGGTGATGTTGAGAGAGGATAAGAAATGAGAGTAGGAGAAAAATTCTGCACAAGGAAGGAGAAAATAGGAGGAAGAAGGTGGGGTAGGGTATAGATGAAAATAATATATATATATATATAAGGGGGAAGGGTTGCCCAGCGCGTGCCGAGTTTCCTGGGCCTCACGGGCAGTGATCCAGGGCGCGCGGCCGCTCACGCATTTCCTGGGCAAATGCAGCCCTCAGTGCCCAAAATGAGCAGCCCGCACGTTTGAGCACGCGGCCGTGCACTGAAGCTCCTGCGCTGGCTATTTTCGAACTGAAATGATGCGTCTTTTCCTTCTTGCTCATTTTCTCCAAAACCAAGCACTTCCTACAAAACAACCATGCACACCAAGCATAATATTGCTCTAGAAAACCTGAAAATAAAGCATGTAAATATGATCAAAACCAAGTTTATTTAATGTCGTCGGCACGACTTAGGAACAAAAAGTAAAATAAATTGAAAAACAATAATAATGATAAAAAAAATTACCTCAACGGAATGTCACTAGTGGCACCCGGATGATCAAAACCAAGTTTGTTTAACGTCGTCGGAACGACTTACCCCCTTCTTGAAGTTTACTTACAAACTGGATCAAGAAGATCAACATCTTCCTTTTTTCGGGTACAAAGTTCTCATGGTAAAGTTTCAAACATTGGCCATTCACCTTGAAGGAGTTGGACTTAGCTAAATTTATAATTTTCACCGCACCATGCTGAAAAACTTTCACCACTTTAAAAAGTCCAATCCACCGTGACCTAAATTTACTAGGTAAAGGGCGAAGGCGAGATTGAAATAGGAGGACCTTTTGACCTATGTCAAACTCCTTCCTATTGATCATTTTGTCATTCAAAGCCTTCATTTTTTCCTTGTAAATCTCAGCGTTTTCATAGGACTCTCTTCTTATGTCCTCTAATTATTACAACTGCAGCTTCCTATGCAAACCGGCTTCATCCATGTCAAGGTTGAACTTCTTGACCGCCCAATAGGCTTTATGCTCTATCTCCACCGATAAATGGCAGGGATTTACAAAGATAAACCAGTACAGTGACATGCTGATTGGTGTCTTATATGCCGTCTTATATGCCCACAAGGCATCATTTAGCCGAGAACTTCAATCCTTCCGGTTAGGATTAACCATTTTTTGAGGAATGGGCTTGATTTCCTGATTGGAAACTTTGGCTTGGCCATTGGTTTGTGGGTGATATGCGGTGGAATTTTTGTGTGTGATAGCACGATTGTCCGATTACAAAAATGGGTTCCACGGTCACTAATCAAGGCTCGAGGGACCCCAAACCTAGAGAAGATGTTATCTTTAAGAAATCTGCAACCACTTTCGAATCATCAGTCCTAGTGGGTTTTTCTTCAAGCCACTTTGAAACATAATCAACAACAAGAAGAATATATGTAAAGCCACAAGAATTAGGGAAATGTCCCATAAAATCAATGCCCCATACATCAAAAAAATCACAATACAGTATGGATTTCTGAAGCATCTCATTTCTAGATGAAATATTCCCTATTATATGATAGTTATCAAAACCTTTACAAAAAGTATATGCATGTTTATTCAAAGTAGGCCAATAAAAACCGCTTTCTAGAACTTTCCTAGCGGTTCTCTTTGCTCCAAAATGACCGCCACATGCATATGAATGGGAAAAAAAGAAAGAATAGAATGCACTTCATTATTGGGGATGCATCTCCTAACTACTTGATCAACACAATGTTTCCACAAAAATGGATCATCCCACACATAATACTTAGCATCACTTTTCAGCTTATCTTTTTGAGACTTAGTAAAATGAGGAGGGAATTTACCAGAAACAAGAGATTCACAATGTCAGCATATCACGGAGGGAGATTTCCGATCCCATACATGATCTATTTCTGGTTACCTCAGCTTTTTGGTATGGAACCAAACGGCTTAAATGATCTGCCACTAGGTTCTCTGTACCCTTCTTGTCTCAGACCTCCAAGTCAAACTCACCCAAAAGAAAAATCCATCAAATTAACCTTTGCTTGGCCTCTTTCTTTATCATCAAGTGATGAAGATCTACATGGTCAGTGTACACAATAACTTTGTTACCTAGCAAATAAGATCGAAACTTTTCTAAAGAAAATACCACATCAAGCAATTCTTTTTTCGTGGTGGAGTAGTTCATTTGGGCCTCATTGAGAGTCATGGATGTATAGTAAATGTCATAAGGTATTCTCCCCACTCTTTAACCAGGAACCGCTCTGATGGAATAATCACTTGCATCACACATGATCTCAAAAGGAAAGGACCAATCCGGAGATTTAATAATAGGGACCGAGACTAAATTTTCCTTCAATGAATTGAAGGCCCCTTTGAAACCTTTGTCCACCACAAATTCCACCTCCTTTTGCAACAACTTTCACAATAGAGATGCAATTTTTGAGAAATATTTGATGAACCTGCGGAAAAATCCTGCATGGCCAAGAAAAGAACGTACTTTGTGCACATTAGTATGATAAGGCAAGGTTTGAATTGTGTCTATGTTTTCCTTGTCTACCTCAATACCCTTGGAGGAGACAATGTGGCCTAAGACAATACCTTTTTCTACCATAAAGTGACATTTCTCAGAATTGAACACAAGATTGGTATCAATGCAACACTTAAGAACTTGTGCTAAATTTGCTAAACAATTATCGAAGGAATTTCCATGAACAGTAAAATTATCCATGAATACTTCAACAAAAGTTTAAAACAATTCTGAGAAAATGCTTACCATACACCTTTGGAAAGTGGCGGGGGTATTACATAGCCCAAAAGGCATACAC
This sequence comes from Rubia peregrina, assembly GCA_032355705.1. Classification (NCBI taxonomy): domain Eukaryota; kingdom Viridiplantae; phylum Streptophyta; class Magnoliopsida; order Gentianales; family Rubiaceae; genus Rubia; species Rubia peregrina. The sequence goes on from JAULKK010285684.1 coordinate 6,592, forward strand.
CGGTAAGAAAACGTACCAAACGGGCACGTGAAGGTCATGTTCTCTTGGTTCTCCGGGGAAATTGCCACTTGAAAATATCCTGAATACCCATCCAAAAAGCAATAATATGGGTGGCTTGCAAGCCTCTCGAGTATTTGATCAATGAACGGTAATGGGAAGTGATCCTTCTAGAATACCATATTTAACCTACGATAATCAATGAAAATGTGCCACCCATTTTAGACTCGAGTGGGCACCATCTCACCCTTATAATTTTTAACCACTGCCACCCCACTCTTCTTTGGAACCACTTGTGTTTGGCTTACCCATTTGCTATCCGAAATTGGATAAATCATCCCGGCTTGAAGAAATTTGAGGATCTCCGCCTTTACCACCTCCATCATAGGTGGATTCAAACAACGTTGAGGTTGTCACACAGGTTTTGCACCATCTTCCAACAAGATTTGGTGCATGTAAGTGGACGGGTTAATAACTTTTATGTTGGTAATAGTCTATCGAATTACTTCTTTATTTCTCCCCAAAACCTCCATTAGCTTCTCCTCTTGCTCCTTGGTAAGTTTTCTCAAAAATAATGGCCGGTAATGTTTCCCTTTCCACAAGAAATGCATAATTGAGGTCACTTGGCAAAGATTTAAGCTCAATCACCGGGGCTTTCTTCATTGATGGAAAGAGTTCCGGTTTCTTGGATTCCTCAAGAGGTAAAGGAAGTTGGTTTGAATTCATCTTTGGACGCTCATTCAAGTTCTCAAAGCTTTCCTCCAAGTTAGCACTCATAGCATATACATTGCATGCATAATGATTATCACATTCAAGAGCAACTAACAAGGAATCATCACCACTTAATTCAAAAACATATTGCACCACTTCCGCTATAACATCTAAAGCATGGCAAGCATATTCTTCACTGGGATACTTCATTGAGTTATTTTTGTTAAACTCTACTTTAATCCCATCGAATTCCATGGTGAGGGTACCATTATCCACATCAATCATTGTCCTAGAGGTTTTCATAAATGGTATTCCCAACAAAATTGGGGCGGCATGTTTATCATGCTCCATATCTAAGACATAGAAATTCGTGAGAAATATTAAGAAAATAACCTTAACAAACACATCCTCGACAATCTCTTTAGGATATGCACTAGAACAATCGACTACTTGGATAACCACCCCAGTTTTATGCATTGTACATAAATTGAGGCTTTCATATAAAGAATAAGGAATTACATTTATGGATGCACCAAGATCAAGCATGGCCATTTTCAAAATGTGTGTTCCCAATCACTTAAGGGACTGTGAACATAGCGGGGTCGCTACATTTAGGTGGTAACTCCCTTTTGCAAAAAATGGAAACATGCTCATTTCTCCCTTTTGTTAGCTTATGTTTTACCCTTTGCTTTCTATTCACAACACATAATTCCTTAAGAATTTTTTGCATAGCTAGGAATTTGTTCAATGGAATTTAAGAGAGGAATATTTACCTCATATCTACGAAAGACTTCGCAAATGTCCTTGTTGTCCTCCTTCCTCCTCTTTTCCTTCAAAGCTTCCGTAAATGATGGTTCCGGTTCATATGGAGAGATATCCACCATCTTTCCCTTCTTGTGAGGAGGGGATGAAGGTTCGAGAATGGATGTCGATTGTTCAATTGTAATTTTCTCTTCCTTCTCCTTTCTATTTCTCACTTTTTCATTGGCCATTTTCTTGGCCTCTTCATCATCTTCCTTTTCCTTTTCAAATACCTCAACCACAACGGGTTTGGTTTCAACAACTTTGTTCTCCCGGGAATTGCCAACCTCCTTACCACTCCTCAAAATGAGAACACTTGCATTTTGTCGAGGATTGAGCTCCGGTTGAAATGGAAGTTTTCCCAAATATCTAGCCTTCATTCGACTCAAGATTTGAGCCATTTGGCTCATTTGCATCTCTAGATTTTTTATACTAGAGTCGGTATTATCTTGGTGATTTTCATTCTTGTCTGCACACATTGTCAACTTCCCAATAGCTTGCATAATTTCCTCCTTTGACATCCCTGAACTTTCACCTTGATTGTGGGGTCTTTCGCCAAGCCTTTGGTATTGCGGTTGAGGTGGCCAATATGGTTGTTGAGGAGGGCGGTAAGGTTGAACATTTTGGCCGCCTTGTACATTCCCATATCAATGATTTGTGTGGACTTGGTTAGCCGCATTGTAAGGCCATTTTGGGTAACCTCCGCCTCCTTGGTAGCATTGATACTTTTGATTTTGGTACCCTTGGTCTCCTTTCCATCCCATAGAACTTACTTCCTCCACATAATAATCTTGCAAAGTAGGACATGCGTCTAAAGGATGCGGAGAAAAGAAATTCTCGCAAGATTTTACATGAGGTTTTACCCCGGATTGAGTCATCAATGCCTTGTCCATAGAGGTAAGAGTAGACACTTGGTCTTCAAGATTTTCGTGGTTGGAAGAGGCACTTGCATTGTTGGGATTTTTCCTCCTCAAATCGGCCCTCGAGCTAAAGTTTCTTGAATCCTTGGCTAGCTCCTCATAAAGATCCATAGCTTCGGTAGAGGATTTGGTCCCAAGAGAACCACCACATGCACCCCTTACTAGCCTTTGGTCTTGATCAAGAAGACCACTGTAGAAGTAGTAGACTAAATCCTCGTCTGAATAACCATGATATAGACAGCTCGTAAGAAGCTTTTTGAACCTCTCCCAAATTTTGTAGAAGGACTGCTTATGCCATTGGATTATGTTGCTTATGTCCTTCAAAATTGTGGACTTTGAAGCCGGGAAGTATTTGGAGAGAAACTTCCTCTTCAACTCAATCCATGAAGTAATGCTCCCAGGTGGAAGATAATGGAGCCAATCCCTTGCGGCATCTCGCAATGAGAACGGAAAGGCCTTCAACATATAGCGTTCCTCGTTCAATCCATCGGGAAGCATCCCACTACCCACCATATAGAAATCAAGGAGGTGCTTGTTAGGATCTTCCCCTTGCCTACCAAGGAAGGAAGGTAGCAAGTGTATCAATCCAAACTTCAACTCAAAATGGCCATTAGCTCCAACGGTCGGATATGTTATGCACATAGGTTGGTGCTCTATATTGGGAGCCATCACCTCCTACATAATTTACCTCACCGGGATGTTCCTCCCTTGAAGGGGAGGATGTTGAGGTACTCCTCCTGTATATTTACCTTCTTGCTCCTCGGGATAATCCATTGAGGTGGAAGATGTCACAAAATGGTCACTAGGAGGGTTATTCAGACTTTCCAACGAAATCCTCCTAGGCCTTTTCAAGTTCAACTCTAACTCGGGGCCGTAGTGTAGGGGTTCTTGTGAAGAGAATCGAGTACGAACCATACACCAAGAACTTGAACAATACGTCTCCAAGCCAAACAAAGATCAAATAAAAATAAATAAAAGTAAACTAACAATTATTCACAACTAGCTCATATTCATACATAACATCCTCAAACACTTAAAAATATACGTCTTGTCCCCGGTAGCGGCACCAAAATTTGGGAGGTCATCGCCGTACCTCTCAAAGTTACTATTTTAAGCCCTAAATTTCTCTTAACTACAACTAAGTAGATAATGGAAAATCGGGGTCATCCACGTAGACAAGGGATTTTCCTAAGCATTTGCTCATATAATGGTAAATACTACGCTAGATATAAAGATATGCATATATATAAGCACATAAAAAGGGGGGTTGGATTGGTTTTCTAAATTACCAATTTAAAGACAAGTTACACAATCAAACCATACAAATCTACCAATTAAGCAACAATCACTAAAACGATGTTAAAAACAAATTATGGGATCTTGGTGGCAATTAACATCTACATCCAATCCTTCTATCTATCATTGAACATATAATCCATTTAACACTTTTACTACTTATTGTGAAGATAAATCTTCTACCCTTCTTTGATCGTAGTTTACAAGAGTGAATTTGACATCTCTCACTAAACCTCACTAATGACCCTTTTAGTCGTTCAACGCCTAAAGGTATCCCATTAATGGCAGTAAGCATAAAGAATCAACAAGCTTGGTAACACTTATAAATACTACACTGTGTCTAAGCATTGAACCAATTCATGCATTTATACAAGATTAGTCAAGAACGTTCAACGTTCATAAACATCTCTCATTTGCTACACAAAACAAACATGACAAAGAATTCGACATTATCACATTTATCTAGCATTCATCAACAACATTAGAAGCTCTAACTCATGCTCTTGGATTTCATATCAAAAGAAGGAATAATTAGCTAATTTCTCCAAACCCTAACACATAATCATACAAGCAATTCACATACTCAAACTTCCAATATCATTAATGGATTCAACAACCCAATTTAAGAACAATAAATACACAATAGAAAAGCAATAAATAGCTTACATATAGATCTCAAGACATGGGCTTGGAAGCCTTAATCAATTGCACCCAAGGTTATGTTTAGCCACAAGAATTCATACTAATTAACAAAAGCAATTCAAACATGAAATCAAGAAGAAACTAAGATGGAAAAGCTAGGGTTTTAGAGTGGAAAATCAGGGGGGTTGAGGAAGAAAGAGAAAAGTAATGAGTATTTACAGTACAAAATGTCCAAAAAGTAAGTCTGGGCTGACGATCGTCGCGACTCGCGACGCCCAGAGTACTCTGCCCTCACACGACTTCTTCTTCTTTGGTCTTAGTGTATTTGTATCCTCTTCCTTTCTTCAAAGTCTTCAAATCTTCAACAATTACCTCGTCTCACAGAATCCTTGTTACAAGTGACAAAAGTGATAAAGTCGCTCTTAACTCTAGTAATATAATTTCAAGGTAAAATAGAGTATCCAAAGCACAAAAGCCTACCAAAATGAGTACAAAATATCCCAAAATCATCGTATAATATGGACATATAACATACAAAGTGAATGTTCCCCACCTTTGCTACCTCCTGGATTTGGTCCTCTCGTATCGCTAGCTGGTTCCCCACCCTCTCTGTTATTGCTTGCTATTTTGGGACATCCTTCTGTGTCTGTGATATGTATTTACTGGTAGCCATTGTTATATTCCAATGATTGCAATCGCATAATCAATCGAAAACTTTGTAAGGTCAAAAGTTGCCTTGTTCCATGCGCACCAAATGACCCATATTATGAAGCATGCCAACTTCGTGTCTTCCTTTTGTGGGTTTAATTTGAACCACTGGCTCAACCATTATCTTAAAGATAACAGTTTTCCTTGGTTGAAATCCAAACCTAGCCTGCTCAACCACCAGACTCTTTTTGCAAACTCATAATGAAATATCACGCGTTCTTCCATTTCTTCACCCGTTGAACAAACCTAGCACACTGTTGATAAATTCAACATTATTTCCCCCAGATTTGGTTGGTAGTGTAATCCCCTTGTATAATCCTTTAGATCAGGAATTCGACATTATTTGGAATGTACCCATTCCATAGAGTTCTCAACATATGACCTTCTCTATCCAGGTGACCTGTTGTGGAGGTTGATGGTGACATACTTTGCCCTAGCACGCACACGGTGTGGTAGCCTAATTTGACAGTCTATTTTCCCATAAGTTCCTTGTCCCAAACTTGGTAGTCGTTTTATCCTAGACTATAGTTAGGACATGAATTTTGGAAATTACCCTACTGTCTCTGATGGGAATAACACCCCCCCAACAATGGTAATCTCCATGCCTTGTTTGTATCGATGAGGTCACTAACTTTGAAGCCCAATTTTGGAAAGGTGCTTTGTTCATAAACAGGCTGGATTTAATTGATTTGGGATTCAATTATATTGGATGTCCACCCTGGTTCTTGTCACAATATTCCACTTCAGTTGTGGTTTTATAAGCCTGATACAACATAAGATACCCCCTCCAACCCCATGAGTACTTCTGTTTGATAAGTTATGGATACTGCCGCTGACAATATTTGGCCAAGACAATTTTGGATAAAAATGACTCTTTGTTCATGAGTTGTGATTTTTTTTGGATAAGAATGACTCTTTGTTCATGAGTTGTGACCAAGGTATTTTCCCCAACATTGTCTAGTTCATCTCTGATGTTTATCGCATACCCAGTTCCCCGTTCCATTTTAAGGTGCATATATTTTTCATGCTTTCTAGTGAATTCCTCTTTCTTCAGGGTTGCCAGCGCATATAAACCTTGCTATATATTTATCCACCTCCTTAACAATTGTTTTTGAAATCATGAAGGTTCTAATGGTGCATTGGGAAAGCGCCGTAAGAACATGTTTCATAACGTGATTCTCTCTATCACCGAGATGTCATTTTTTCTCCATCCTGTCGTCTTTGATATAATATTCCTAAGTAATCCTGTGAACATTCCAAAATTTGATCCCTTGAAGTTTAGATTATGTCCCAGGTACTTTCCTTGTATGACGTTGGGCTTGATATTGAAGGTTAATTTGATCAGATTTGTCGTGAATAAATTTGCATTTGGGATAATCAGAAATGATGATTTGTTAAAGTTGAGCATTTGACCCGAGCAAGCTACGACCAGGTTTAGTGTTGAAGCTAATTTCTGGACTCCTGGCTCTGTGACCTTGAAGAAGAGGATAGAATCATCTGCAAACATCAGGTTTTGCACTAGTGGTACTCCTCTACTGCACTGCACACCCGTACATGCATGTTGGAAGGGTGCTGAAGCTATCAATGAAGACAATGCTTCTTGGAAAATTATGAAGAGGAATGGGGACAAGGGACATCCTTGTCTTAAGTCTTGCCTTGGTTCTAATTTCTCTAAGCACACCCCATTGAACTTAACACCATATGTTATTATGGTGACACATTCAATCACCCATTGTATCTACTTTGTATGAAATCCCATCCTCTCAATTGCTCATATCTAAGTTCATTCCAGCTAGCCTTTTCCTTTTGTTTTCCTTTTTAAATTTTCTCTATCATCTCATGCGCTATTAATGAGTTTTCTATTATTGATCTACCCTGGACGAATGTGGCTTGATTATTGTTACATTTTTAGTCTATTTCCCATAATTTTTGCTATTATCATGTACGTAACATTACACAAGCTAACTTGTCATAAATTAGAGGGTTTGGTAGGTACCTTAACTTTTAGGATGAGGGTTGTTAAAGCCAAAATTTGTAATATGATTGTAAATGATCCACACTAGTCCAATATGCACTTGAACCTACAAGACAGGAAGACTGAGGTCAGGCAAGCAGGCCTGGGGCGTTGCCCGCTCAAACGCTCCGGTTATCCATTATTGCCATGTAGAAGCATCTCAAGATGAATAGTGATATGATAGTAAATCTTACCTTGTTTCTGATTATTCCCCTCATTATATGGTGTTTGGTGGTTGATGGGACCAGAGCTGTCCCATCAACCTCACCAAAACCCCTTGCTTGTCTACTGTTGCGCGCCTGGTCCTAAAGGCCTCTTCATTCATTTTCCTTGTAACTGGGTCATTAGGCCCATGCGTTATCAAGTTCCTCAACCTATGGTCCGATTAGTTGAGTTAACCCACGGAAATGAGCTGAGTCCGACCCTGAATCCTTCTAGTCCTCCATGCTTAAGTTTCCCAGGGAGTAGGTAGCGTCCCTAGGACTTGCTTCCCGACGACTCCTCTTTTTTCCTCATTTGGGGGGGATTTTGGCTATTTTTTGGATTCCAAAACTGGCCACTAGCACACGATCATTTTTTCATTAATGCGTTATTCAATGGTTACGCTACCTGTCTGAATGTCTTCCGTGTGTCTCCTTCTGACAGTTCCCGCATGCTGACTGCCAAACTTTCGCCTATTCCCTAGGTGGTTATTATTTTTCTTTTGTCGTCCTGCTTCTTGAGAAATTAATTTTCCCCAGCAGCCCTAGCCTTTCCTTTCTTTTCCTACCTATTTGTATTTTTTGCCATTTTCTTTCCCCGTTATTTTCTTGCACTTCTTTCTGTTCTCCCAAAACAGTATTTTCCTGACTTTGGTTTTCCGACCGCCTCTAATTCCTCTCCAGGTACCCTCTCCCTTCTTTCTTTCTTTCTTCTCTCATTTTATTCATTTCGCTACCATGGTTTCTGTTGTTGGCCCATCAAAAGCAGATTCGTACTGTGATACAACTAATCATGATTTCAGAGCAAGCCTTGGTGTTATTGAGGTCACTTTTAATGCCCAATAAGTCTTTTTTCCATGACATCCCTGACCACTTTTTGTTGCCCGGTGTCAGCCATACAGTGCTAGACGTGTCTGCTGGCGCGATCTCCATCTACCTCGAGACTCTTGAGAACCGTTGCCTTCGATTCCCCGTTTTCTCTTTCTTTCAGGCCGTTATGGCCTATGAGTTGAGACTAACTGATCTCCCCCTAATTATATTCATGTCCTCTTGGGCTTTGAAGTCCTGTGTCATCTCCTTCACATTGAGCCCTCTTTCATTCAATTTTGGGTCTTCTGTCACTCGGCCAGGATGCCCCCTGACTGGAATTTTCTGAAGTTCCGGCAGGATGGGGGCTAACTGACCTCCCCACTCGTGTTGAATGGAAACGAAGATTTTTCTTCTTGGATGAGAACCTTATCCTAGGCTTGTACGGGGTTAAGATGATGGTCTATCTTACCAGCACGGAAAGGGGACATGGGTCCCGCCCTAGCGTCTTTGAGGCGGATGTCCTACAACCCTTCATTTCTTGCCTTGAGATCGTGAGGGTGAGATGCAATTACATCCTGCGGGATTCCACCCTCCGTGCTGTTGGCTTACCATATTTCCCTGATTGCATTTCTCCCGGTGAAGGTCCCACTGATATGAGTGGTATAGGTTTATTGTTTCTTTTTTGTCAGTTAACTTGGGATGCTGATTTTGTTTGTCTTACACGCTTCTAATTTGGTTTAACCTTTTTACCTGTCTCCTTTTGCAGAGATGTTTATGGCTGCATTTCTTGGCGACCTGTTTAGGCTTTCCCGCAGGGCTGGGAGTAATCGTCCGATCTCCCAGGTTGAGGATGCAGCTTGGATTGTAGACCACTAGGCTAAAGCCATCAATGTCTCCGACACCGAGGTTTTCGAGGATGATCCTGTTCTGAAGAGGGTTCATCGCAGCTCCTAGAGGAAGGTTGAGGAAAGTGGGGCAGGCCCCAATTAGGCATCTTTCAATGTGATCCACGAAGAGGTACCTGAGACCCCAGCCTCCGGCCAAAAGGGGCTCGCCTTGACCACTCATCCTGGTCAAGAAGTTCCCTTCTTCCCCCTTCGCCCATGGCTCCTCTTCTCGGGGTTCTAATCCGAGTCTTTTGCATAGTGCTGTGGTTCGAACAGAGTTCAGTTCCCAGGCCTTGCCTCTCTCTCACTTCAATGACTAGCTGCGGGAACAACCTTTGAAAGTTGCTGGGACTTACTCCCTTGCTGACCGGTCGGCTGTGGCTATTTTCGAGGTGTGCTTTCTATTTTCATTAGTTATTCACTTCTTATTCTTTTTCATCTTTTTAAAGAACTTTTTTACTATTTTTTCCATTTCCAACATCTTTGCTCTGCTAGGGTTATGTAGGTTGAGATCGACATCCTGCAGGAAGAGGTTAGAGAGCTTAAACGTGGTGTGTCCTCCTTAAAAGCCTAGGCTTGGCATGTCCCCCAAGTTAGAGCAGGACCTCGAGCTGGAGAAGGGGTTCACTGGCTCTCTTAAGAGCTCCATGACTAGCTCCAAAGCTAGGTTGCCAAACTGCAGGCTTTCCAGGATTGGGCCTTCACCCGAGGTTTCTTGAGCCTCTACTTCCACGTAGTGTGGAGTACTAAGGCTTTCAAGTTGCTGAGTGGCCCCTTGATGGGGGCCATTGATTTTCACTTCCGAACTGAAGATGAGGACCAGATGCGTGTTGGCCTTGGTAATGCTTTTGTTCTTTTTGTGAATACAACTTTAAAAAGTACTTCTCCCAGTTGCACCCGAGCATGTTATTGGTCGAGCTTGACAGTTGGGCCCCTGATTGCATCTTCACTTAAACTGATGCACGCTCTGCTAGCGGGCTTCATCAACCTGTTGATAATGCAGGCGTGCCTACGGGGATGAAGTTCATGCTGGTGGTGGTGCCGAGAACGCTGGTGGAGCTCAGAGAGGTAAAGCTCTAGCTGTTAGGGAGAATGGAGCTGGGAATATTGTTAAGGAGACTTAAAGGTTTTTTCTTGTGTATTTGCGTGTTCACCTGTTGCGGATTGAACCAATTTTCTTTCTTTTAATGTAAATTAACTTTGGTTACCCCTTTCACCTTAGATTTACTTTCGATTGTTAAGGCTCATCTTCCTCCCTTTCTAATGTTGTTTCTTTACGGCACTACTTTACAGAATGTTGCCCTGTATTGGGCTCATTTTCCTCCGGCTGTGGTTGTGGCTGGAGTTCCATTTCCTTTTCCTATTTGAAATCCAGCCTGCATTTACGTTGGCTGTTGGGGACAGCGCTGCAACTTTACCCTGGATCAAGCTCATTTTTCTCCAGCTATGGTTGTGGGCGGAGTTCCATTTCCTTTGCTTATTTGAGATCCGACCTGTAAGTGTGCTGGCTGCTAGGGCCAGCGCTGTAACTTTAGCCTGGATAGGACTTATTTTCTCCAGCTATGGTTGTGGTCGGAGTTCCATTTCCTTTTTCCTATTTGAGATCTGGTGTGCAATTGCGTAGTCTGTTAGGGCTAGTGCTGCAGCCTGGACCGGGTTCATTTTTCTTCGACTTTCATTGTTACCAGAGTTCCATTTCATTTCCCTTTTTTGAGATTCGACCTGCAATTGCATTGGCTGTTGGGGCCAGCGCTTCAATTTTAGCCTGGATCAGGCTAGTTTTTCTCTGACTATGATTGTGGCCAAAGTTTCATTTCCTTCCCTGCACTTGTCATTTCTAAATAAAAAGGTGATAGGCAAAAGAGGGACGGGGCACATGTCGGTATTTTCTCAGGATCACACCCTTTATGGGCTTTCAAAAGACTTGATCTCTTCAGAAATCCCGTCTCACCCGCCGTCCTATCAAAATTTCTGACGACAGGTTTTATGCACACATAAAGCTACGATTACTTAAGTATAGTACCTTCTCAGGTTAGCTATGTTCTAGGTTTGGGGGATTGGCCTTCCGTCCACCATCTCCATTTAGTACACTCTTTTCCCTAGCACTTAACCACCTTGTATGGCCTTCCCATTCTGCGTCCAGCTTCTTCTGACTTTGGGGCTCAGCTTGCTTCTTTCTCTGTCAGTGCTAGGTCCCCACTTTCAAGTATCTTACCCACACCTTGCAATTATATTGTTGTTCCAACCAAGACTTGTACGCGGCCTGTTTCAGTGCCACTTTCTCCTTGAGCTCCTCCAGTCCATCCATATTTTCCATGACCGTTTTTTCTTTCTCTTCTTGACTCATTGGTTCAGCTACTCTCCTTCTAGGCACTGCAATTTCTGGGAAATGATTGCTTCGGTCCCGAAACATTACCTGTATGGCGATTCTCCGGTGGCAGCCCTTGGAGTGGTTATGTATGCCCACAACACACTTACTAGTTCTTCATCCCATTCTCTTTTGGTCTGTCCTGGCCTTTTTTCAGCCCTAGAATTATCATCCTGTTTGTCACTCTCGTTTGCCCATTTTCCCTCGGATGGGCCACAAAGGTGAAATGCCACTTTATGTTCAAACCTGCACACCACGACTTGAAAGGCTCATTGTCAAATTACTTTTCATTGCCACTCACTATCACTTGTGGGATGCCGAATATGCATACTATGTTCTTCCAAGCGAAGGTTGTGACTCTTTTACCTGTTATGCTTGCTACAGCCTTTGCTTCCACCCATTTCGTGAAATAGTCTATTGCTACTAATAAAAACCTCTTTGTCCCCACTGCCTCAGGGAACGACTTTGCAATGTCGATCCCCCATTTGGTAAAAGGCTAGGGTTATCTTATTCTGGTCATTCACTCTGCCAGGAGGCTTTGCACCTTCGCGGCTCTTGACACTTGCGACATTCTTTGGCCATTTATTCCGAATCTACCTTCATTGTCGACAAATAGTATCCTACTCTTCTTGCTTGCAGTACCATCGTTCTTGCTCCTTGATGACTGCCACAACTTCCTTCATGGATCTTCTTAAGCATCGTGTCTGCAAAATTTGGTCCTACGCATCTGAGCCATGGTTCAGTTTACCCTCTCTTGTAAAACAACCCGCTCTTAACTGCATACTGTAGTGCTTTTTATTTTTACTATCCTTGCCTCCTTGTCATTCACTGATAGTGTCTCATGCTCCAGGTAGTTACAAATGAGTGTCGTCTAGTCGGGCATTGTCCCCTGTATTGCCTCTACATGTCTTGTGTTGGTTGACCTGCATGCCAACTCCTCTACCAGCACAAATTTAGTTAAGTGTGCATGAGTTGAGGAGGCCAACTTGCTCGATGCATCTGCTCTCGTGTTTTGTGACCTTGATAATGTCAAATTCTTCAAACTCATTCGCCAAACTTTTGACCTTGTCCCTGTATCTCATCATTGCTAGATCCTTAGCGAAATACTGCCTATCATACTGGTTAGCTACTAGCATCAAGTCCCTACAGGCCTGGAGCTTCTTTGCTCCAAGCAACCTGGCTATCTAAATACCCATAATCATTGCCTCATATTCTGCTTCATTGTTGAGGCTGGGAATTTAAAGCGCATGGCATAAGTTGATTCCACGCCTCCTAGGTTTGATATTACCATGCCCGCACTTTGTCTAGATATAATTTTCATACGTCTGTATCTATCCTCTCATCTTGGTCTGTAGGCTGGATAGCCTGGGAATCTCCTTTCACTGCTTTCATCTTTCTTTCCTGGGCATCTTTGCTAGGAAATCTACCCACTTCATGGTCACCCAACTCGACTGCCAACTTCATCAATCTCCCTAAGCTTTTTGGTTTGATCAGTATTGCCTTCAGCGGCTGATTCATCAAAACCATCACTGAAGGCACCTGGAGATACTACTTTACCCTTCTTGCTGCGTGCACCAGAGCTAAGGAAAACTTCTCCTGATTTTGTGTATCTCTGCTCTGGCCGTTGCAGTTCTCGGCTCACGAAGTACACTGGTTGTTGAACTTTTTTCTCGTCCTTGACCAGTGTACCGCTGACTACTTTATCATTTGCTGCTACATACAAATATATGGTTTCCCCTTTTTGGGCTGGTCAGGGTCGGAAGATCCTTCAGATAGTCCTTCAGTTCCTCAAATGCTTTCTTCTGTAGTTCTCCCCATTGCACATTCCTTTCTTATCCACACACCCCTTCAATGTTTTTAAGAAATGAAGTGCTCTCTCTACTGCTCATGACATGAAACGATTTATAGCTGTCAACTTCCCATTTAGGCTCTGTACCTCCTTGATCGTGTTCAACAATTTCATTTCAAAGATCACCTTTATCTTCTTGGGGTTTTCCTGCAGACCTTCGTTCGACACCATGTGTCTTAGGAACTTTCTAGCCCCACTCCAAAATGGCACTTGGCTAGGTTCAGTTTCATTATGGTCTCCCTGAATTGCACCAAAGTCTCCCTGATATCCTTCACGAAAGTCTCATACTGATTGCTCTTTATCACCATGTCGTCCACATACACCTTCGGGTTTCTTCCAATATATTTTTGAAAGAATTTGTCCACCACCCTTTGATACGTAGCTCCGGTGTTCCTCAGGCCGAAAGGCATCATCCGATAGTTGAAGGCTTCTTTTTCCGTAGTAAAAGCAGTTTTTCTACATCACTCTCTAGCATGGGGGTTTGATGATACTCCTTGTATGCATCGAAGAAACATTTAATTGGGTAGTTAGTAAGGGTGTCTACCTTCTGGTTAATGACTGGCAGAGGGAAGCAATCCTTGGGGCAGGCCTTGTTTAGGTCTGTGTAGTCTACGCACATCCTCTAGCTGCTGCCTATCTTTTTCACCAGTACCGGGTTAGCCAGCCAGGTTGGGTAGGGGATTTCTTTCAAGATCCCCACCAGCTGGCTCACCTATTTGTTGACTGCTATAGTTCTCTCCCTGTAAAGTATCCACCTTTTTTCTTGACCGGCTTGTAAGAAGGATATACTTTCTGTTTGTGACAGTCGACATCTTTTGGTACCCATGTTATGTTTTCCAGTTTCTAGATGAAGGCTTGTCCGTTCTCCTTCAGAACCTTTACAAGCTCGTTTTTCACTTCAGGCAGGAGAGAGATTCCCACCTATACTGACTAACTTCCGTTTAGTTTTACCGTTTCTACTTTTGCACCAAGTTTTGATGGGTCGTCCCTGCCCGTGATTAATCTGACAGGCGTTGCTTTGTTGGCTTGTCCTTAATTGCTCATGTTTTCATATTATCTTTTCCAATGCCTTTAAGCAATGCTAACGCCGACCAGACTAATATCAGGTTATATGGGTTGTTTGCCTTCACGACTATGAACTCCATGTCAACGGTCTTACTTCTTTCATCTTTTTCCACCATCACTGAGAGAAGTATGGTGCCTTTCGGTCAAACCGTTTTGTCTGCAAAGTCCACCGGCAGGGTGTTCATCCGTTCTAACTTCCTCCTGGTATTCTCATCCAGCTTTTCAAAGCAGTGCCAGTACATGACTTCCGCAGAGCTTCCATCATCCACATATGATCGATGAATCCTCTTATCTATCACCCGACTGCTATCACCACCGCATCCCCGCCAGTCAGTCTGCCTGGTATCAGATCACTATCATTAAACGTTATTGCTTCGTTCGCTCCTAGCATATTTTTCTCTAGAATTGGTTGTGGTATCTTTCTGCAGCTGAGACTCAGTCATTCCTCCTGCACTTCAGCATGATGGCGTATAGGTCTGTTACCGTAGTCACTCTACCATTTTCACTGGGAGTGTCATCTCTCCGCTTCTTGTGGCGTTCCTCACCTTTCTCAGCCCTGGCCACCTCCTTTTCTTTATCCCACATTCGTTCTCTATCGGGGTTCTTACCTCTGCCCCGACCTCTTGCTGTCTGTGAAATCTTGCGTACTTATTCTTGCTCTGATGGATGGCCTTGTTATGATCATTTGCACTTTTTTCCAAATGCGCCAGCTCACCTCTCTACACGGTGTGTTGTGCTTCAAATGAATGCAGTCATTCGTATCATGGCCATAGTCATCATGGTACTCTCTGAGTGTGACTTATTTCTCTTGCCAGTCTCTTTCTTCACCTTGGGCGGTACGTCTAGTATACCTTTTCCTGCGCACTGGAAAAAATCTTCTTGGGCATTTCGATCAGCAAGGTGAAGACCCTTTCTGACCTATTGAACATGCTTGGCATCTGCTGGGTGCCTGCTCGGGAAACCCCGACTTTCCTTCCGAGCTCTCTCTAACGGCCTTCCGCTGACTATGACCTTCTTGCGCTTCCTTCCTCATTTTTTCAGCTAGGTCTGCCCTGTTGAAGTTTCCAACTCTCCTCATCAGTTCGTCAATCGTTGTCAGTGGGTCCAAAGTGAAGTCCATCAACAACAAATCGTGCCTCGAACCATTTACGAACATGTTAATAAAGAACTAACTGCTTCTCTCCTCTACCTGGTTTGCCTCATCATAGAACCACTCCCAGTATGCCGACAGTGTCTCTGCTGACTTCTACCTGATGGCTAGCAACTTAGACCTCCTCTTCTAGAATTTTTTTCCTCTGCATGAAACGAGTTAGGAACTTCTGCTCCAGCTGAGTGAAGTTGTTGATTGTCCCATCTTCCAGGTTTCTAAACCACACCCTGGCCGCTGCTGTCATGGTTGTTGCAAACAACTTGTACCATATGGCTTGCGGTATCACAAAAGTGGCCATATTGGTGCAGAACGTGTGCAAATGGTCCTCCGGATCGCTCTCACCGTTATACTGCCTCAGGTTCATTGATATTTTCATTTTTGGATCCGCCGTAAACATCTGTATTCGCCTGGTACATGGCGATCCATAGCCTCCTTAATCTAACCTTCTTCTTTTCCTTTTGGCGAGGTAGCCCCCTCCCCACTCGCGATCCATCACAGTTTATCCACCTCCGACTCGTTCTTTTCTTCAAGAAAAGACAGTGCTGATGAGTAATAGATTTTTTCATCGGAGGTTACCAATTGGGGGTAATAGATTTCAAAAACATTCTCATCAGATTTCAATCCAAGGAAGACTTCCAGCACTGTTGGATGAAGGTTGTATGGTCTTTTAATGGAACCAAAATGAGAGTGCTTCGATGGACACCTGACTTCAAACCGAACACAGAGTCTTCGATTGTACCGGCTTGGATTACAATTAGGAACGACCATCTATATTATTACAATGTTGAGGCAATCGAGGAAATCGGGAACCAAGTGAGAACAATCATTAAGATGGACCTCGCCACAGAACGATTAACGAGGCCATCGGCTCTGAAGATGTGTGTGGAGGTGGATCTCCAAACCCAACTACCGGCATTCATCAGGTTAGGTTTGACTGTGGATAATGAAAAAATCAATATCAAATATGAGAATTTACCACTATATTTCACACACTGCAGAAAAATTGGACACGATATGGAAAATTGCAGAATTTGTAACCTACAGCTCAATCCCAAACCTAGACCAAATAAAATGCCTGTCCTTAGAACAGACCAAAAAGTAGTTTTGAAGAAGAATGAAAATGTTAAACACACTTCTGGTATTTCTACCTCTTAGAAGCAAAATGAGGTGATTAACTAAAATCTTGCCATTTTGAATGCTGAGCAAAGCGAGAATGTTTTGAAATCTGTTGAAAGTAATGAGTTGGTTTTGAAATATGCTGATCACGATGTGCATAATGAGTCTATTTTGATGGCTGCTGATCAAAATGTTGAAAGTCCTGCTATTTTGAAGCCCGCTGAGCAAAAATGAGAATGTTTTGAAGATTGCTGAACATAGTGAAATGATCTCAATATCTGCTAATAATGAGAGGGTTTTGAAAGCTACAGATCAAAATGTGATTAAGGTGACTGATTTGGATTCTACGGATTCTGATGGGTATAATGAATTGAGGTTGAACTACAGAACTGGTTTGGTCCTTTCAATAAACCCAGGAACAGTAGGACCAAGTATTAATATTTCCCCCCAGATTGGCTTGGAAGAGATTCTCAAAGGACAGCAACTTGGAACAAAGGATCTACCAAAAAAGGATGAACAGGAGATCACAAAACTGACACCAACCACATAATCTTCTAATGAGTATGCCAGGGATGATCTCACAGATAAGATCTCAAACTCTTCTGAAGATCTTATTGACCAAATCTCTCAATCTGCTACATCCAGTCCACAGCATGAAAACAGGTTCAACATACTAGCTGAGAAAGAGAAAGGAACTGAAGATCATGGAGATTCAAGTATTAGTGAGCCACAGTAGGACGGGGTAAGTAACTTTACTTTCAATCTGAAACAGGCAAAATTGAGCAAAAGAACTTTGTTCAACACACTTAATAAGATGAACCTTAGATCAACATCAAAGAGCAAAAAATGAGTTATTCCATGATTAGTAAGACCATAGGAATCAAATGCTTAGTTTGGAATATTAGGGGGTTAGACACTTCAACGATTAGACTAAAAAAGCTGATAAAAAT
>JAULKK010285685.1:0-13858 GCA_032355705.1 Rubia peregrina
ACAGTAGC
Organism: Rubia peregrina; assembly: GCA_032355705.1. Classification (NCBI taxonomy): domain Eukaryota; kingdom Viridiplantae; phylum Streptophyta; class Magnoliopsida; order Gentianales; family Rubiaceae; genus Rubia; species Rubia peregrina. The sequence continues at coordinate 9 of JAULKK010285685.1, forward strand.
ATAAAGTTGATAACATAGAAGGAAGGAAGAGAACTTGGAAAGGATTACTGATATGTTCATGTGCCCGATCGATGATAAATATTCCGTTACAGATTTGGAAAATAAAATGGGGGTGTATAGGGAAGCACCACGTTTGAGCGGATTTCATTTTGGAGTTACGAGTAAAGTTTTTATTTTTTGCACTTAGGTCCCTCTAAGAAATTTGGAATTGTCAAATCACAAAATTGGCGACGCCAAAATTCAATTGAATAGTATACGATTGCAACTTTGCGATTTGGGCATGTATGGGTGAATGGAAGGGCATCGAAGGTCAGCATTGACTACTTCTACACAAGTTTGGAAATTTACATTGTGGCCCAAAATTGTGTTTCTCCATTATCCATCGCTCCAAAATACATTATTTTGTTATTCTTACCAAAATATTAAATATTAAACAATTATTTTTTTGGTGAATGGTGGGAAATCGCTAGTAGATGTTCCGGAGTAACTTAGAGTTGATTACATAGAAGTAAGGAAGAGAAATTGGAAAGAATTACGGATATGTTCTTGTGCCCGATTGATGATAAATATTCCGTTACAGATTTGGAAAATAAAATGGGGGTGTATAGGGAACCACCACGTTTGAGCATATTTCATTTTGGAGTTACAAGTAAAAATTTTACTTTTTGCACTTAGGTCCCTCCAAGAATTTGGAATTGTCAAATCACAAAATTGGCGACGCCAAAATTCAATTGAATAATATACGATTGCGACTTTGCGATTTGGGCATGTATTGGTGAATGGAATGGCATCGAAAGCCAACATTGACTACTTGTACACAATTTTGGAAAATTACACTGTGGCCCAAAATTGGGTTTCCCCATTATCTATCGCTCTAAACTACTTTTTTTCTTACCTAAATATAAAAATATTAAAAAATATTATTATTTTGGTGAATGGTGAGAAAGTGCTAGTAGATGTTGCAGAGTAACTTTGAGTTGATTACATAGAAGTAAGGAAGAGAAATCGAAAAGGATTACGGATATGTTCTTGTGCCCTATTGATGATAAATATTATATTACGGATTTGGAAAATAAAATGGGAGTGTATAGGGAAGCACCACGTTCGAACGGATTTCATTTTAGAGTTACGAGTAAAGTTTTTACTTTTTGCACTTACGTCCCTCAAGAGATTTAGATTTTGCGAATCATGAAATTGGTGACTCCAAAATTCAATTAAATAATATAAGATTCCGACTTTGCGAATTTGGCATGTATGGGTGAATGGAAGGGCCATTATTTAGTTAAAGTCAAACATTTTTATTTGTATTTATATATACAAAATCAAATAAGGGTTGGTCGTTAATTAGTTAAGGTCAAACATTTTTATTCTTATTGATAAATATTAGGTCAGTAAAGGTTGATAATTGATTAATCTAAATCAATTAGTTAAAATCAACAAAAGAAGAAAATGATTTTGAAAGTTAAGAAAAAATATATTTTAGCTTAGAGCGGCTGCGCCAATCTCATGAAATTTTTGACAAAATTTTTTAAAAACTTGGCAAATTTATTTTGCATTTTTGGCGGGAAATTTGAATTTTAAAATTTTCAAATATTTTGGCAGGAAGATTTAATTTTGAAATTTTTAGCATCAGTTTTTTGAAAATCGGTGCTAAATTTTAGCAAATTTTAAAAATATTTTGAAGGGAAGATTGAGTTTTAAATTTTTTAGCACCGGCTTTTTAATTAGCACCTATTTTTTGAAAACCAGTGCTAAATTTTGGTGAATTTTTTGGTGGGAATATTGAATTTTAAAATTTTAGCACTGACTTTTTTACATTAGCACTGGTTTTTGAACAGTCGTGCTAATGTAAAAAATGCCCTTCCTCAAGAAACCGGTGCCAATTTAGCACCGATTTTCAAAAAATCGATGCTAATTTGAAAAAACCGGTACTAGGGGGTGTTTCTGTGGTAGTGTCTGAACACTAGCCCTCCTTTCTTTAGCAAGCTACATAGCTCCAGATGGTTTTTTCAAGAAACTCAATTTATATGTTTTGGTGCTCTTGGTTTTATGTTTTTCTGCTCAAGAAGTGAGGCTTTTGAAGAGTGAAGAGTCTGAAGACCATCTTTATGGCTCCTGCTCAGAAGTCAGAAGAAGACCGTTTTGATACGATAGTACTTTGTGTTTTTGTGTATAGCTTTTCAGGTTTTCTATTGCCAAAATCAATGGGTTACTATGAATAGAAACTAAGATTGCACAAAAGATGCATGAAAAGAGGATTTGGGGCTGGCTGATGAATGAACTGAATTTCGCTCGGCATTAAATTTGAGATATAATTCATATCCTTATACCGGGCTAACGTTAAACCAATCTTAAAAAATCGCATTTCAATAATCTTTATGCTAATATATAATTATTCATACAATGCGATATATTTTAAACTTTTCCATGTTATAAAAATTTCATTGCAATAAATAAAAGCAAAAGGCAAATTGCTCAATTAGTTATATCAATTATAAAATAACTACATCTAGCAATTTAATCAGTCTAAAATAAAACTTTGTATTTGCCTAACAGTCGATAAATGGTTTGACTGATATCTGTTGAATATTTATATCTATATTTTTTTAAAAGGGGAAGTCTCAAGAAATGTGACCTATCCATAAGTTCATTGATATTCCCCTAATTTTTACCTTAAAATCCTATTTTTAAAAAATTAATTAAAATTATATTTTATATGATTAAACAAGTAATAATGTGCATTTAAATGTGAAATATAAAAATATAATGTAAAAAGTACATTTTAAAATTTGACTAAATTATTTTTTTGGGCCCCAACATATTTTGGAACACCTTCTTTTGGTCCCCACCCCCAATACTGCTCTCATTCGGGCCTTAACATTTTGAAAATAATTTGTTTAGTCCTCAGTCCGACTTCCGAGCAGTTTTCCAATTTACCCCTGAACTTTGACAAAATTTCTAAAAACAGGGATCAAACAATATGATGTCATTCCATTAAAGGTAAAACGACGTCATTTTGGTTAGTGTGGAGGCAAAAAAAATTAAAAAATGGTTCAGGGATCGTCTTCTTCGCGAGGTCATCGCCGCCACCGCCGGAACTTCTTTATCTATCGGCGGATTCAGCCTCCGCCACTCGTTCCTTCAGCGCCATCAAATTCCACCAAACATTCCATTGCGCCACTCCGATGAAAATGACGACGAAAAAACAATGTTCCTTTAACGAATAAACGTTCCATTGTACTTCATCGCGCCCAGTTTTTCTGACGCAACATTCGGTCTCGCCCACTCTATCTAGCTCGCCACCACGTTCGAGCGAAAACTCTGGGCGGTGGGAGCGGTCTCGGTGATAGCTGCAGTATCGGCGGATCGGTGGATCGGCGGTATGGGTGGCGGATCGGTAAAGCTCGCCACCACTTTTTTTATGGTTTCAGGGGTAAATCATAATTTTACCCTTGGGTATACCGAAATGTTTTCTGAAAACTGCTTGGAAACGGAATTGGGGATCAAACAAATTATTTTCAAAATGTTAAGGGTCGAATGGGGGCAGTATTAGGAGTGGGGACCAAAAGAAGGTGTTCCAAAATATGTTGGGGCCTAAAAAAACAATTTAGTCTTAAAATTTTAAATTTAATATGTAATTTAACAAGTGAAAAAATAGTAGATTATACATAACTTAATGATAGACCACCTGTCTTTATTGACGGAGCGTCCGAAGTGGAAGGAGCAGGTGCACGTCTAGTGATATTGGATTCGAAAGGTGTAGAGTCAACTTACGCCCTGCGTTTCAAGTTTACGGCTTCAAATAATGATGCAAAATACGAAGCGCTGATAGCCAGAAAGCTAGGAGCAAAGAAACTACAAGCCCATGGAGACTCGATGTTGGTGGTTAATCAGTACAATGGCCAATATGCTGCCAAGGAGCCAACGATGATGAGGTACAGGGACAAAGTCAGGAGCCTGGTGTCTGATTTTGAAGAATTTTACATCACCATAGTTTCGAGGTCACAAAATGCAAGAGGAGATGCGCTGAGTAAACTAACAACCTCAGCACATGCACACTTGACTAAGTTTGTGTTAGTGGAAGAGCTGGCATGCAGGTTGACATATGTAGGACATGATACAGAATTTGATGGCCAATTGGACAACACCCATCAGGAAATATCTGGAACATGAGATACTGCCAGCAGACGATAAAGAGGCAAGAGCAGTCAAGAGAAAGACGATGCAGTACGCTGTGAAGAGTGTTTTGTTGTATAAGCGGAACTACACGGAGCTGTGGCTTAAATGTGCAAAGCCAGAGATGGCAAACACATTCCTTGGAGGAATACAGGTAGGGAGTTGGGCAGTCATCAGGGGTCAAGAACAGTCGTGTTGCTGGCGCTACGAGCAGGCTACTACTGGCCAACCATGAGAACAGACGCAGAAAAAATGGTCAAAGAATGTCACAGATACCAGGAACACGCCAAGATGCAGAGACTCCCTGCAGAGTGAATAACAGGCATAATATCACCCTGGCCCTTCGCTAAATAAATAATTAACATTGTGGGGTCGTTCCCTGATGCAACAGGGAGAAAAAGATTTTTTTATGGTAGCGATAGACTACTTCACCAAGTGGGTGGAAATTGAGGCTGTAGAAAGTATAACGGGGAAGAAAATTACAAACTTTGCAAGGAGAAGCATAGTGTGCAGGTTCGGTATCCCACAGGTAATAGTGAGCGACAATAGAAAGTAATTCGCTAGTGAACCCTTCAAATCGTGGTGCGTCAGCCTGAACATAAAGTAGCAGTTCACATCCGTAGCCAATCCATAGACAAATGGGCAAACAGAAGTGACGAACAGAACATAGTTCAGGGGTTAAAGAAAAGGCTGGGGCAGGCAAAAGCATAATGGAAGGAAGAGTTGGTAAGTGTGTTGTGGGCATGCAAAACTGCACCAAGGACAGCCACAGGGGAATTCCCCTATAGGCTGTGCTTTGGAACGAAGGTCATCATCCCCCCGGAAGTTGCGATGCCCAGTAGGAGAGTAATCAAGCCAGTGAATCAGGATCAAAATGACCATGCAATCAGGGAAAACTTGGAAGAGTTGGATGTGCTCAGAGAGAAAGAAGTGCAGAAAGAAGCTGCGTACAAGTCTTGGATGGAGCAACATTATAGCAGTAAGGTCAGGATCAGATCCCTGAAAGTGGGAGACCTCGCGCTGAGGAGAAAAGAGGCGAGTAGTGCTCAGGGACAGAAGAAACTGGATGTAGAATAGGAGGGCCCATACAAGGTGATCGAAGTGCTGGGGAAAGGAGCTTATAAGCTGGAGACGTTGGACGGAAGGCCAATCCCCAACACCTGTAATGTTGCCCATCTGAGAAGGTATTATGCTTGAATAGCTGTAACTTTAAATGTATATTTGGTATCGGCAGTCAAACAGTGTGATTTGCGGACAATCCAGTCGGGATTCCTGAAAGGATCAAATCTTTTGTAAACCCATAAGGGGTATGATCCTAAGGAAATCCTGGTCTGCGACAGGGTCCTTTTGTTGTTTCTTGAATTTTCAATGTAGGAGTTAAAGTGGCCAAACAAATATCCTTGAGTGAGCCTGACTGATGTAGCATGTAATATAGGAAACATGAAAATGCAAAGGTTTGCAACCAAAGGTCGACTTTTATTTGTCAAAGAAAGAACGATAATTATACAATATTGTCCCTCTATTTATACGGAACTAAATCTCCTAATGAAGAAAGGAAAAGGAAAATAAATATCCTAATGAAGAAAGGAAAAGGAAGTTAAATCTCCTAATGAAAAGGGGAAAGAGAAACTAAAGCTCCTAAACAAAAGGAAAATACATTAATTAAAGAAAGTAAACTAGATTGCCTAATTAACAGAAGGAAACAAAAAATTAATTAAAGGGAGCAAATAAAATGTCATCAACGCGGCCTCACTTATCCATAAATGCCAACCATAATTCCGCATCATTCTCCTGGGGGTCAAAAAAATTTGCCCCCAAATTTTGTGGTGCGTCTTTGTCCAACTCATCAAATTCTGACACTAGCGTCGACAATTCAGAAATTGCGCAAATTCTTTGAATGCATCAACTTCTGCATGCAAGTGAACGCCATTTTCTCCACATCATTTCCTCCCAGAAAAATAAGATTTTCCCTTAAACGAGACTCGGTACCATCATCATAAGAAGAATCGTACACTAGAATTGCTCTATTCTTTACCTTCTTACTTTTATTAACCTTTATTAACCTTCACTTTTTTATGGTATAGGTGTTGTCTTAGTCCCTCCAAATGGTTGATCCTTCGTGCCAAATATTGATTTGGGCATTGATTCCTTGTTCGCTTTCTTATCCATCTCATAAAAATTAGTTGAATGTAAAGGAGACTATTACTCATTATCCTTTTCATAACTAAACTTCTTTTGTTGCACATCCTTTCCTTTCCTTTTGTTCTCAACCACTTTACATTCCCCTTCCTCTAATCTCAGTCGATCTTGATCATGAGCCTTGGTTGGACTTTTCTTGTTCTCCCTACTCTACCTTAATTAAAGAAAGCAAACTAGATTACCTAATTAAGGGAATGAAATAAAATATATTAATTAAAGGGAGAAAATAAAATGCCATCAACGCGGTCTCACTTATCCATAAATTCAAACCCTAATTCCACATCACTGACCTAGGCCAAAATTGCAACCCTGACTCCAACAGCCAGCAAATTGCAGTTCAGGTCCCAACAGGCCAAAGAAAAAATCTCCTGCACAACCATAGCCATCGAGTAATGAGCCTGACCTAAACCGAAATCTCAACCATGGCTCCAGCAGCCAGCAAATTGCAAGCTAGGTCCCAATAGGCCAAAGAAAAAGCTCCGGCACAACCATAGCCATTGATTAATGAGTCTGGCCCATGCTAAAATTGCAATCCTGGCTCCAACAACCAATGAATTACATATTGGGTCCAAGAAGGCAAAAAAAAATCCCGGCATAACCATATACGTCGAGTAATGAGCCTGACCCAGGCTAAAATTGCAATCCTGGCTCTAACAGCCAGCGAATTTTAAGTCAAGTCCAAGTAGACAAAGGAAAGGCTCCGGCACAAAGGAAAGGCTCCGGCACAACCATAGCCATCGAGTAATGAGACTGACCCAGGCCAAAATTATGATCTTGCCTCCAACAACCAGCGAATTGTAGGCCGACTCCAAGTAGGAAAAGGAAAAAAATTGGCACAACCATAGCCGTAGAGTAATGAGCCTAACCCTTGCCAAATTTGCAATCCTGGCTTCAACAGCTAGCGAATTACAGGTTGGGTCCAAGTAGGCAAAGGAAAAAGCTCCGGCACAACCACAGTTGTCGAGTAATGAGCCTGACCCAGGAAAAAATTACAATCATGGCTCCAACCACCAGCGAATTACAGGTCGGGTCCAAATAGGCAAAGGAAAAAGGCCCAGCACAACCATAGCCATCGAGTAACGAGCCTGACCCATGCCAAAATTGCAGTCCTTACTTTAACAGCCAGCAGCTTGTAGGACGAGTCAAGGTAATCCCAATCAACAGCTCCAACACCATGGCGACTATCAAATGGACAGCCTAGCAGGAGGAAAACTGGGGATAACAGTTTGGAAAACAAGTTTAAAGAACAGCGTTGAAAAACTACACTTCAAATGGGGGAAAGGAGATACCCTTCCCCAAGGAATCAAGCAAATGAATTGAAAAGGAAAAAAATAAGTGTTGCATAAAACTGATAGCAGTAAAGGAAAATACATAAAATTAGCAGTTCAAATACTGCTAAGGCAACGTTCAAAGGGGGAAGACGTACCCCAAAACACATAAATAAACATTGTTTCATCCCTTAGCAGGGGAATACATAACAAGCATGAAATGGAATGGCCTTCAAAGTACAAAGCCTTTAAAGCTTCCCAGCAACGACAGCTTCACCTTCTTCCGTAGCTTCATCTACCACATCTCTCTCAACTCCGTCAACAGCCTGAGCTCTCCTCCCTACAGCATGGTCAGCATCCTAATGGGGCCCACTGGTAGAATGTGCACTAGACTCAACAGTGGCGCTATCCAGATCACAACGATCAAGCTCGTCCAATGCAGCCTAGCAAAGTACTTAGTAAAATTATGTTCACAGAAGGGAACAAAAGCTTACCAAGGACAAATAGGAGTTGTTCCTCATCCTCAGTCCGGGAGTAAAATGGAATGGCCTTCAACAGGGCATCGCTCAGCATCTCGAAGGCCTTAGTACTTTAGACGCATCGGGTAAAGGCTCAAGAAGCCACAGGTAAAGGCCCAATCCAGGAAGGCTATCAGCTTAGCAATTTTAGCTTCAACATATGCTAGGGAAGTCTGTAGGGAGCCAGTAATCCCTTTCTTCAGCTCGAGATCTTGCTCTAGCTTAGGGACGCACTGTGCCTTAGCTTTCAGGGAGGCAAGACTGCGCCTTAGGTCAAGTGTTGGGCCTTTGGGCCTGGTAAATAGGGGTATAGATCTTTCATTTCATACATCAAGTCCCCCTAGCCCGATGTCGCGTTACTTAATAGCACGGGGCATTAGGGTAATATATGTTTGAACATCTCGGATACTTGTTCAAATGTCTTGGAGACTTGTCGGAATGTTATCATTGACGGGTGTCCCTATTCATCAAAATGGATCTCTGCATCTCAAATTGGTCTCTGCATCTCAAATTGGTCTCTCGTAGTCACTGATTTGTGTTGCGGCTTTCCTAGTATCAACCTGGAGTCTGCCCTGTGACTCTATAAAAAAATTCCAAGGTCACGCTTCATGGCTTTATTGATGTCGGTTTGGGCTCTACATCGAGGCCTTCTAAATCACGATCAAACTCTCCCATACGTCGAGGCCTTCTAAATATTTAACATAACCATACATTGCTGCCTGCTGTGTCGACCTGGACACTGCATCACAGCTCTATAAATTTCTGCCTAGGTCACGTGTGGTTACCCTACTGGCGTCGGCCTTGGCTTTGTGTCCATGCCTTCTAAAATATGACTTAACTCTCTCGTTTTAGCCTTATTAATCTTGAACACAATAATATGCCTCTATCTGTTGAGTCGACCTGGACCCTGTATCACAGTTACGTGAATTTCTGCCTGGCCCAAATGGCGTCGACCTGGTTTCTGTGTCTAGGCCTTCTAAATCACGACTATACTCTCTCATTTTGGCCTTGTTGACCTTCAACAGAATCATACGTTGCTGCTTGCTGAGTTGACCAGCACCCTCTATCGCACCTTCATAATTTCTTGCTGAGGTAGTGCTCTATTGGTGTCGGCCTAGGCTCTGCGTCCAGGCCATCAAAATCACGACTGAACCCTCTCATTTTGGCCTTGTTAATCTTCAACAGAATAATACGTATTTGTCTGCTGAGTCAACCAGGACCCTACATCGCAGCTCCATAAATTTATGTCTGGGTCATGCACTGCGACCCTGTTGGCGTCGGACTGGGCTCTGCGTCCGGGCCTTCTAAATCCCAACCAAAATATCTCGTTTCAGGATTTTTAACCGTTTCCAGAGTCATACGTTGCTGCCTTTTAAGTTGACAAAGACCCTGAATCGCAGCTCCGTAAATTACTGCATGGGTCATGCATCGTGAACCTGCTGGCCTTGGCCTGGGCTCTGTATCTGGGCCTTCTAAATCACGACCAAACCCTCACATTAAGGCCATGTTAATCTTTGATAGAATCATATGTCGATGCGTTCTGAGTCCAATAGTACCCTGCATTGCAGCTTTGTAAATTTCTGCCTGGGTCATGTGTGCCGACCCTTCTGGCGTCGACCATGGCTCTACATCCAACCCTTCTAAACCACAACTAAACTCTCTACTTTCAGTCTTATTAATCTTTGCCAGAATTATATGCTACTGCCTGCTAAGTCGACATGTACCCTGCATCGCAGCTGCGTGAATTTCTGCATGGGTAGTGCATCGCGACCATACCGGCGTCGGCATGGGCTCTGTGTACAGGCCATCTAAATCACAACCAAACTCTCTTGTTTCTTCCTTATTAACCATCGATAAAATTATACATCATTTTCTTGCTGATTTGACCAGGAACCGGTATCACAACTCCGTAAATTTCTGCATGGGTCGTGCACCGGGACCATGTTGGCTTCGGCCTGGGCTCTGCTTTTGGGCCTTCTAAATCACGACTGAACCCACTCATTAATATTTGATAGAATAATACATCGCTGCCTGCTGAGTCGACCAGGACCCTACATCGCAGCTCCGTAAATTTCTACCTTGGTCGTGCATTGTGACCATGTTGGCATCGGCCAGGGATCTGCGTCCGAGCTTCTGAATCACAACCTAATTCTATCGTTTCATCCTTGTTAATATTCGACAGAATCATACGTCACTGCCTGCTGAATCAGTCAGGACCCTGCATCGCAACTCCGTAAATTTCTTCTTGGGTCATGCATCGCAACCCTGTTGGAGTTGGCATGAGCTCTGTGTCCGAACCTTATAAATCACAACTGAACCTTCTTGTTTCATCCTTGCTAATATTCAAAAAAAAAATTATACGTCGCTTCCTGCTGAGTCGACCAAGACTATGCATCGCAGCTCTGTAAATTACAGCTTGGGTCATGCATCGCGACCCTGTTGGCGTCTGTTTGGGCTCTCGTCTGAGACTTCTAAATCATGACCGGACCCTCTCATTTCGACCTCGTTAAACTTTGATAGAATCATATGTCGCTGCCTGCTGAGTCAACCAGGACCTTGCATTGCCACTCTGTAAATTTATATTTGGGCCATGCATCGCGACCCTGTTGGCATTGGCCCGGGCTCTACGTCTAAGCCTTTTAAATCACAAACAAACTCTCTCGTTTCAGCCTTGTTAATCTTCAAACGAATCATACGTCGCTACCTGCTAAGTCGACCAGGACCCTGCATTGCAGCTCCGTAAATTTCTACATGGGTCATGTATCGCTACCCTATTGGTGTCTACATAGGCTTTGTGTCTGGGACTTATAAATCAGGACCAAACTCACTCATTTCAGCCTTATTAATCTTTGAAAGAATCATACGTTGACCTGGACCCTACATCGCAGCTCCGTAAGTTTCTGCGTGCACAGTCTGGCTGGGACCTACACATCTCTGATTGTCAGCAGCCAGGGGTACTTGTCATCCTCTTCTCATTTAATGTTCTAAGGTGGAATATATTCTATCCTTTTCTGGAATTTACCTGTATCATCTCCTCTTTTTAGCGAATGTGATAGTAGGGAAGGCATCTTCCTGGCATCTCTTTTGCTTGGTTGCTTTCTTTACTTTGCATCAGCCTGAAGAGGCTGGCTAACATCTCCCTAGTTGTGCAAGGCCAATGGTGCTTTTTACCAGCCTTAAGAGGCTGGCATGCAATTCCTGACCATCGTAAACTGAAACTACTTATTTTGCCTTGATGTTCTTGGCATGCAAGTCTCTGGTATATTTTCTTGCATCTCCCTGCCTTTGTGGGTCAAGTGTTCTTTCTTGCATCTTCATGCCTGTATGGGACAGGTGTGTTTTTTTCCCACTAATGTGATCCTTCTCTTTCTCTCTCCCCCCCTTTTAGTTTTAAAGTGGGTTTATTTTACGGCTAAATCAATTTATGAATCCACCGTAGTGATTTAGCAACTCTGGCTTCATAAATTTAGCAGCTCTGGCTTTAGTAATTTGAAGTTGTGAAAATTACTTATATTAAAAATAGAATGAGTTATATATATTTGTTAACTACATTGAATAAATAAGGCTAAATTATGTAACACATAATGTTAAGGCAAAATTAATTTATGAATCCACCGTAGTACCCTAAATCAAATATAAATAGCTAAGTGTCTGGTTGTAGTGCATGATCAGTGTTGTTTAGTGACGTTTCCTGCTTGGCCTCATGTCATGCTGGTAGCTCCTGGTCTTCTTTATCTTAACAGACATGCGTAGATTCTTAGCCTTATGTTCTCTAGGTCTCTTTGCACTAGCTGCTATTTTACACAACTTTAGATTTTGATCTTTAAGGTCATCTATGTAAACGTTTTTGCATCTTCACTAAACGGATTATGATGGAAGCACTTTCCAAATATCCTTCACATTCCCACGATTTAAGCAGTGTTCATTGATAGCTGTTAACGCCAAAATTTGTCATGGACTTAACGTGGAGCTGGTTGTCCTTGGGCTGTTAAGGCTTTCGGAGCAGCTCTGATAGAATCTATGTGCGGGCCTCATTCTGGCATGATTCCAGCATAAAATGGGTGTTACCTGTAAAAGAAATGGGTGTCACTCAGGGCGGGGCCGGTGTGTGACCACACCTGCTTCAATTCCCAAGTCAGGTCGGAGAAGTGGGTGTAGAGAAGATGGAGCTACAGTATCGTGAAGGCTGTAATAGAACATACATTTTCTTATAGCTTTCCCCTCTTTTATAGTTGTGGGTTTGGTATTTATTAGGTTAGATATTAGGCCTTTGGGCCTGATTAAATAGGAACAATGGTCTTTTAGCATATACCTTATCAAGTCCCCCTTAGCCTGATGTCGCGTTGTTGAACAACGTGGGGCATTCGGGTAATATGTGTCTGAATGTGATTGCTGACGTCCCCCATGTTCATCAAGCTGGAACTCTGTGTCTTAATTTTAAAATCTCGTGGTCATTGATTCATGTCGCAGCCTTGCAAGTGTCAGCTTGGATTCTCCCTTGCGGCTCTGTAAAATTTCTTTCAGGGTCACATTTCACGGCCCTATTCATGTCGGCTTGGGCTTTTCGTTACGGCTCCGTAAAATTGTGCCCGGATCGTAAAGTGTGACCCTACTGGCTTCGGCTTGGGCTCTGCTCCCGGACCTTTTAAATTATGACCGAACTCTTTCATTTTGGTCTCATTAATCATTGACAGAATTATACATCGCTACCTGCTGAGTCGACCTAGACTCTAAGTTGTAGCTCTGTAAAATTCTGCATGGGTCATACTTTGCGACACTCTTGGCATTGGCCTGGGCTTTGCGCCTGGGCCTTTTAAATCATGACAATTTTTTTCCATTTTGGCCTTATTAACTTTTGACAGAACTAAGTGTCGCTGCGTGCTTGGTCGACCTGGACTCCGCACCAAAACTCTGTTCTTTCTGCCTGGGTCGCACTTTGCGACCCTCTTGGCATTGGCCTGGCCTCTACGCCCAGACCTTCTTAATCATTACCAAACTCTTTCATTTTGGCCTCATTAATCTTTGACAAAATTATAAGTTGCTTTCTGCTGAGTCAACTTGAACATTGCATCGCTGCTTCTTAAAATTCTGCCCGAGTCGCACTTTGCGACCCTAATATTGTTGGCTTGGGCTATACGTCCAGGACTTCTAAATCATGGCCAAAATATTTCACTTCGGCCTCATTAATATTTGATAGAGTTATACGTTGCTACCTGCTGAGTCAACTTGGACTTTGCATCGTAGCTTCTTAAAATTCTATCTGGGTCGCACTTTGCGACCCTAATATCGTTGGCTTGAGATCTACGTCCAGGCCTTCTAAATCATGGCCGAAATATTTCACTTTCGCATCGTTAATCTTTGAAAGAATTATACGTTGCTGCCTGCTAAGTCAACTTGGACTTTTCAACCCAGCTTCGTAAAATTCTACCTAGGTCGCATATGCGACCCTCTTGGCATTGGCATGAGCTCTGTGCACAAGCCTTCTGAATCATGACCGAACTGTTTCATTTCGGCGTCATTAATCTGTGATGGAATTATACGTTGTTGCATGCTGAGTCAACTTGGACTTTGCATCACAGCTTATTAAAATTATGCCTGGGTCGCACTTTGCGACCTAATATTGTTGGTCTGGGCTCTACGTCCAGGCCTTCTAAATCATGGCCAAAATCTTTCACTTCGGCTTCATTAA
>JAULKK010285694.1:0-13857 GCA_032355705.1 Rubia peregrina
AGAGAATCGGGATGAAGACCAGAGAATCGGGGAAGAAGAAAGAAAGAATCGGGATGAAGAAAGAATTGGCTGAGCGGTTGAAGAAGATCAGACAACTAAAGGGGCATAACGGTAATTCAACTCGATTCCGGCATTGACCAATTAATCAGATAATAACAGGGGTACAAATGCACTTTTCAAAAGTTGGAGGGTAGAAGTGCACAAACATCATAACTGGAGGGTATAAATGCACTTTTTTCTAGTATATTTATACAAGGAAAGTAATAACAAAATTCCTAGACTATCTCAACTACAAACAAGAATATATAATATGTACAAGGAAGAATAATATTCTGTAGACTAAGTTTGTGAGGAAAAGGTCAGATACGTGTGGAAACCTTAATACCCTCATGCACGCTCACGATCGGAGATGAACGAGAAGCTTGGTTCGTAAGTTTCTGAACCGGGAAGTTCACATAGCTTTAGTAAAGATATCCGCGGCTTGATCAACAGACGGGACATGCCGAACAACCAAATCTCCAGCTTAAGCCTGCTCTCGCACAAAATGGTAGTTTATCTTTATATGTTTGGAGCGTTGGTGGAACACCGGATTTGCTGTGAGAAAGGCAGCACTGAGATTGTTGCACGGAACAATGGGAGGACTAGCATGCGAAATATCCATCTCTTTAAGGAGTTGTTGCAACCAAATGAGCTCAGCAGAGGCGAAAGTGATGGCCCTATATTCAGCCTCGGTGCTGAAACAGGCAACAACATTTTGTTTCTTGGAAGACTAGCTTTCAATATTGCCGCCAAAATAGATTGAAAATCCATGTATAGTAAAACACAGCAGCCGAAAGTCACTAGAAGGCCGAAAAAATAGTCTAGCGTCGAGGGAGCCCTTCAGATAACGTAAAATGAGTTTAACCGTTGCTGAACTGTCAACCATCAATGTGGGACTCTAATACAGATGATCTTGCAATAAAATGAAAAAAAACACACCGTTACTGAACGGAATTGATAGATTCAGCAAAAACGAAGAAGAAAGTCTGAGATTTGAGATGAGAAAAAGGGAAAGATTGGGATGAGAAAGAATTCTACAATTTTCATGATCATTCAAAGATATTGACTTTGTCTTTGTATTTGTCTTATTTTCATATTTGCAAGGATTTTAGTTTGACTATGTTGTAACTACTCCTTCCATCTCAACCGAATCTGCACACTTTGTGGTCAACTTTCTTAAGACATGTTTGACCATAAATTTCAACTAGTATAGAGACACCAATATCATCATGTGATATATTGTTGAATTCTCTGTACGATGAATTTTCTAGATATCAAATTTTAACACACACTTAGTATACGTAACTAAAGTTATCGTTGGTCAAACATGACCTGAGAAAGTCAACCAAAAAGTATGCATATTCGGCTAGGACGGAGGAAGTACAAGAGTTAGTTTAGGAAATCTGTTGTAATCTTGCTGTATAAAGCTCACTGATTGTCAATGATGAAAATCAACCTTTTCCATAATTATCATTCGCTGATATGGTATCAGACTAGCCCCTCGATCCTAAGCTACGTCTTCAAAAAAAAATTCAAACTCTTACTTTCGCTACTCAGATATTATTCACGGCTACTGGGGGTGCTGCGGGCAACCTCCAATTCCCAGCACTTGCAGTTCATCTCGATCACACAAATGACTCCCTGTGATGCAACACGGTTCGCTAAGCTCTTAAGGCTTACGTGGCAATGCTCCCTCGCGGACCTTTCCTCCAACCGTGGGTTCTTTGGTCGGTGCTCCAAACCCGACTTTTGTGGCGTGGAAGCGCAAGGACGGGCTGGTCTTGTTGTGGATGTGCTCCACCATTTTCACCACCAAGCTTGACCACGTCGCTAGGGTTACCACAACCTTTGAAGTTTGGACTATGTTGGTGTAGATGTTTCGGTCCCAAACTCATGCTCGACCGATGCATCTTAAGCAACAATTTCATTTGCTCTCCAAAGGTAATATGTCTATCGTGGAATATGTTAAGAAGAAAATAGCTACCTCTTATTCTCTAGCCGAGTGTCTTACCGTTGTTTCCGATGAAGATTTTGTGTCATTTGTTTAGTTTTGGTTGCAGGCTGAATACAGTGCCTTTAAAATGACACTTAGTATGCGGTTGGAATCAGTTTTGTCGAATGAGCTGCTAGGTCTTCTTCTCCTAGAGGATCAATTCGACTCTTGCACCGACTTCTTCTTTCCAACGGCCAACCTTACCTACCGGAGAGGTAGTTGCTCGTTAGCATGTGCCAGACGCTGCTCCATTTGGTGATCGTCCTTGCCTGACTTGTCAAATCTGCAGTAGGTCGGGTCATGAGGCTTAGAATAGTCCTTTGACAATCACTGACTTGGGTGGTCGATTTCAGAGAAACCAACCATATCAGGGCAGACCTTACTAGGCTCAATCTTTAGTTTGAGTATGTCGTTGGTGACAACCTTGTCGTCGTAAATGGTCAGTTCTTTCATATTATGCAAGAGTCATATGCTCATCTACCTTCATGCCATGTTCCTTCTGAACGTCCATTTGATTTGATTTATTCAGATGTTTGGGGTCCTGCCTCTGAACCGTCTTTAAATGGTGATCATTATTTTATCTTTTTTTTTATTGATGATTGCACTAAGTTCATTTGGTCTTATTTCTTGGCTACGAAATTTCAGGTTTTATCTTCTTTTATCTTTCGAAATCATGGTTGAAATGCAAATTTCCACTAAAATAAAATATTTTCAATCTGATTAGGGTGGTGAGTATTGTAATGTGTCAACTTTTCTTTAAACTCATGACATAATTCATCTTGTTTCTTGCGCTCATACTCCTAAACAAACTGGTGCTTCTGAAAGATGTAATAAAGTTATTGTTGAAAAATGATTGGCTCTTCTAGAACACTCTCATCTTCCTATCAAATTTTGGGAACATGTTTTTCACGCTTCCGTTTACTTCAATAATAGAACTATAACTCGTGTTATTAAACACAAGTCTCCTTATATTAATGTCAACCTGATTATCATTTTCTAAAATCTTTTGGTTGTCTGTATTTTCCTTATCTTTGACCCTATAGTAGTAGCAAGTGTGAATTCCTCTCTATGACATGCATTTTCTTAGGGTATAGTCATAAATACAAGGGTTGTGTGCTGTTATATTCCTTCTGCTTGTATATATATTGCTCACCATGTTGTCTTTGACGAGTCATCATTTTCTTTTCTCTAGCACAACTCTTAGTTAGGACCGCAAGACTCGTTCAGTGCTGATATTTCCTTGCTTTAGCTTCAAAAGGTCTCCATAACTCCCCTCTCGGCTGTTTCAAATCCGCCGCTCCCGTCCCTTTGTCCCTTGCTTCATTGTCATCTCCCTCTGGTCTCACGCCACCTTCTCATACGGTGGCGGAACCTTCCCTGCCGTCGGCCTCATCGCCGGTCACTGCATATCAAAAATCTCCCTTATATTTCCTCTCCTCCAACACTTCATAACACATTATGGTTACTCAAACTTCAACTAATTCCCTTAAGCCTAAAGCTTACAATGCTACCAAACAATTCATTGCATGTGATCCCTCTAATTTTGAACCTAAAACGTTTCTACAAGTAAAAAAAAACCCAATTGGCAACATGTTATGCAACTAGAGTTCGATACCTTACTTGTTAATGGGACTTGAGACTTAGTTCCTTGGTCCCTCGCTTCTACTGTTGTTGGTTGTAAGTGAGTTTTCAGGGTGAAAAAGAAACCAGGTGGATTTGTTAACCGGTACAAGGCATGTTTAGTTACCAAGGGGTACAATGGGATGAAAGAGTTGACTACTTTGATGCTTTTAGCCCGATCATCTAGAAGACTACTATTCGGGTGGTTTTGAGCATTGCAATTACTCGCAATTAGCCTCTTCTTCAGGTTGACATCAATAATTCCTTCCTCAATGGTGATTTGGCAAAGACAATCTACTTGGAGAGGGCACCAAGATTCATCTCTCCTCTTATGTTTGCAAGTTTAAGAAGGCACTATATGGCCTTTAGCAAGCTCTGCGAACATGGTTTCATAAGCTCGACCAGGCCTTGCTTCAGCATGGATTCAAACAGCGAAACTCTGATACATCTCTCTTCATTAAGCACCATGGCTCAGATGTGGTATATGTGCTCGTTTATGTGAATGATATCATTATCACATGCTTCAATTTCTCCTTCATTGATGAGTTTGTCAAGTATCTCGACTTGGTGTTTTTTCTAAAAGACTTTGATGTTCTATAAAAATTCCTGGGAATAGAAGCTTATCGTACCTCATCTGATCTTCTGCTCTCTCAAAGTAAGTATATTCTGGACCTTCTTGATTGCAGCAAAATGATGAGCATCAAACCCATTTCCTCTCCGACTGTCCCCAGTCATAATCTCATTTTGGGTGGAAACGCCTTCTCGGATGTACATCTTTATTGCAACATTGTAGGCACTATCCAGTATACTACCATCAACCGTCTTGAGATTTCATACTTTGTTAATCAGGTTTGCCAGTTCATGCATAAACCTCCTGGCATCACCGGGCTGCAGTAAAATGAATCCTTCGCTAATAGAAGGGTTCAATTGATGCCGATATTTTCTTCCGCTTTGGTCAAGACACGCGGTTTGTCTGCTTCAGTGACACTGACTGGGCTTTCGACCCTAAGGATTGTTGCTCTCAACACGGATTTTCTGCCTATTTTTTAGGCAACTTGGTCAGCTGGCCTTCGCGCAACTAGAACATGGTGGTTCGTTCTAGTACTGAGGCTAAGTACAGGGCAATTGCCTTTGCTTCAGCAGAACTTACCTGGCTCCAACATCTCCTTAAGGAAATGGTTGCACCATATCCCAGTCCTCTCATTTTACATTGTGATTATCTCAGTGCCACCTTTCTCACGACGAATCTAGTCTTTCATCAGATGTTCAAACACATCAAGATTGACTATCACTTTGTTCAAAAATAAGTTCATGAGAGTGATTTGATTGTTTGTCATATCAAATATGTTGATCAAATTGCATACATCTTTACCACAGTTGTTGGCTCCTCTAGGTTTCAAAACTTGAGGTCCAAGCTTCTCATTCATACCTGATCGTGAGCTTGCAGAAGGGTATTCATATATTGACTTTGTCTTTGAACTTATCTTTTGTCCATATTTGTAGGGATTCTAGTTTGACTCTGTTGTAACTACAAGAGTTTAGGAAAACTGTTGTAATCCCGTTGTATAAAGGTCACTGTTCATTAATGAATAACACCAACCTTTTCCATAATTATCATTCATTTATAAAAGATAATAACTAACTGCTAATCCTCCAAACTACATACAACTTTGAACTTGACAGTTACTCATCTGCATTTGCTTGTGATGAGCACGGAATGAGTGGCATCGATGCTAACCGGAAATGAGTTATAGCCAATTTAGTTTTATATTTTGCTTCATTGCTACTTAAGCCTTCGGATCATAACAATCAATAATATAATAGGCTGCCGAAGTATAATTGGCTCAATGTGTTACATATGAGGGGGTTAATATAAATAAATGAAAGTTGTAAATGAAACAGTGTCATGTTGTGTGTCTGGGGGAGATTATATGTATAGCCTATATGCGAGAAAGTAGAGAAATATTATACTCCCTCCGGTTCTCTAACATTGACACACTTTCCTTTTTGGGATGATTTTTTAATATTGGCACACTTCTTTTTTGGCAAATTCTAGATTGTTTTCATCCACTAATTTTACTTTTTACCATTTCAATGAATTCTCAACCACTAATTCTACCTTCCTAAATCCTTGTGCCAAAAACTCATGTGCCAATGTTAAAGAACCGGAGGGAGTATAACTTGTGCATTGGGAAAAGGAATAACATTATGATATCCCCTAGAAAGACGTGAATTTACACCTACCCACATCTATCCAACCCCTTATTTAAGCCATGAAAATAGGAAAGTTAGGACTACCTATATTAAAGGCATTAGTCAATGCAAAAAAAAATTGAGCCGACACATGCACGCATTTAAACAATTATCACATACATTCACAAAGAACCTCACTGAGCAAACCTCGAAAACACTTACTCCATAGGTTTTTAAAAAAACATCGAATCAACAAACATAAGAGTGACGGAAAAAAAGTGTGGTTTTGCATACCCCTGGTAAATCACCATCTTAGCGACACAAGTATATATTTGATCCCGTCTCTGGTAAAATGCACACTCAGACACACCACAGAGGACAGACTGTAGCTTCACACACACCTAGGAAACCACCAGCCTCACTAAAAAAATAGAACCTCAACCCGCTCTTTGCACAACACACGCAAATAACACAACACAGACATCACACATAGGTAGAAAGGGGACTGTGGCTTCGCGTACACCTGGAAAATCACCATCCTCGTGATATACGTCGTACTTCATTCCACTTTCAACACATAAATCACACACACCAAGCACATCCAATCACAAACACAACACTATTTTCAATTCACGACCCACAAATAAAAACGAGTGGTAATACAGAAAATAAGCACATGGGGACATAAGCAAACAATCCTTATACCACTATAGAAACATAATACAGCTTATTCCAGGATAAATGGATACCAAAATAGTAACAAATACTTACATCCTTCTTTTAGAAAACTATAGCCTCACAACAGATCTTCAAATAATTCAACCTTGTAGGACTTTAAGGTATAGCTTTCTTCCCCTATTTATGCTCATATTTTTAGCATATTTAGATGAGAAAACCCCAGCTCACACATATCATATTAGTCATTCTAAGTCATAATATTACAATTACACACAATCTTGCATATTTATAGAACACGGTTCCCTTCATTAGTTAGCGTATAGATCATACTTCTCCAACACACTATCTGATAAGCTTAATATATAGGATTTAGTTTACACTACATGCTCAATAATGAGAAAACACAAAACAAAACCCTCACAATTTTAAGTTTAAACTTCTACAATACAATGATACTACCTATACCTCGACAACAATGGTTAAACCCCGTAAGCTAGGAATAAGCACACATGTTAGGAAAAAACACTCGTATAATATTACCTATCCCCTATCTAATGATTTAACATATCTCACTAACAGTAGCAAAGGATTCACAGTCACACGTTGACTTTTTTTAAACAATCAGGATAAACAAATACCTAGCTTTGAGATTGTACTCCATATGGTTTTAACTATTCCTGCCATATTAGTGACAAGACATCAAATGCATGTATTTTCAAAATAATTTAACATCTCTTTTGTTATCATTTTTTGGGTAGATTTCTAGGTTTAAATAGGTTTACATCATGAGGGTTTAGATGACCATTATCGGTTTTCATATCCAAACCCTTCCTTTTGTAACCTATTTGAGTCTAATGGATTTTTGTCCTTACGAGCATCTAGATTCTATTTTGTGAGCTAATTTGTAGATTGCACTTGAGAACTTTGGAGTAGTTTAGTAAAGGTCATTCACAAGGATGGTAGAAAAATGAATTCCACGGGTCCAAAAGTGGCAAAATATAGAAGGGTCGAAGATGGTTGACAAAAAAGTGGATGAACTAAGATTCAGGTATTGAACCAAGTTCTGGGAATAATCCGAGAAGAATTAGCATCCGAGAGTGGCACTATTGGATTTTTTTTTCTCAAGTGCTATAAAATTGATTACAATAACTCCCAAATCAGACTAGCGGCTCACCCGTAGCTGCCCATACAAGTTGAAGGAAAAAATCCATGTTTTAGAAGATTTAAAAACAGGCACGGATTGTGTAGATTTTCACGGCCTATGCCAAGACCCTCCAAGACCACGCTAGGAAGACGACGTCCAGACCATGGACCTCACAATTCTACATAGCTCAAGCACTCGAAACAACAAGATCAAGGCTCTAATTCATGGGCAACGAGTTTTTACACGAACCAGACACTCAAAATGCCCAGGAATCACCTCAAGTTTGTAGCCCGTGTGCTTTTGTGCGGGGTGTGCAACCATCCTGACAAGGCTGTTAGGGGTGTCATTAGGGTATCACTAGGGTTTTCCAGAATTGAGACTTTAGAGACCCATTTATCTTCTCCTTTATAAGGAGCCTTTAGTCTACTAGGGTTTTGTAATTAGCCATAATGTAGATCTTAGTTTCAAGTAGAAAGGAAGGAAGAGTAGAATTCTCTCTCTCTCTCTGGAGTTCTTCATCTTTTTCCTTCTTTTAGTTCTTAGATCCATGGCATTTAATTAAATCAATGCCATGGATTTATTTGTAGTAGAGTAGTTTACTACTATCTTAGGAAAAATATTTGTATTCATGACTTGATGTTGACTTTGTGATATTCTTAGATTACCCTATCTTTATGTACTATGAATATTTATGCTTGATTTTTTTATTTATATTATTGTAATATTCATGCAATTATATGATTTATGATGCATCTATAGATTCATGCATAGTATCATATCGTGCTACGTCAAATTGCTATCTTGGGAGTGTTAGATTAGGGATATTATAGGTTTGAGAGTAGCAGGGAGATAAGTGCATTCATGCTACCCTGAGAGTACCATCCTGATTGTTAGACTCTAACTTTAATTGGCTAGTTGGGTGAGTGATTGCATGTAAGGGGAGTTAGACTAAATTCAAACGAGGGGAACCCTTTTTTTAGCCCAATAGAAAGGCATTTTAGTTTCTAGCGAATAGAGTTGTGGGAACATTAGAGTCATCACGAAATGCCAATTCCTTTGCTTCTTTAGGCCTAGGGTCAGTGTCTGTAGTGGAGTTCCCGAGATGTATTGTCCTCACTCTCGTATCTAACGATTGTAACCTACGCAAGGCTTAGTTCCTTTAAGTGAGAGAGCATTAGTATCGGGAGTGAGATGACAGTGAATGAGGAGCATATCCGGAAGGTTGATCGACGCACATTCCCTAATTACGGAGGTGATGAGTTGATTTTTAGGGGGGTGTACCTTTTTGTGACAAACTTTGGGATTCCCAACCTTCATCCACACTATGTGACGTATGCATAAGATAGGTTTATCTATCATACATGTGATAGAATCTAGGACCAAAGTCATCAATCAGTCATGTTATGCAAATAACCCCAAGCTTAGGTAATTGTAGTTTTAATCTCTTTTGCTTCCATGCTTTGTATTTGTTAGACACAAACCCCCCAATTATAAAAAAAAACATTAGCTATTTCTGACACTCCATCAGAGTGACAACTTATTGTGGGTTGGGTAAAGTTAACTCTCAAATTCTAATATCTCTATGGATGACCCCGGACTTGCCACTAGCTACACTATAGTGGTTAGTAGTGATTACGGGAGAAACATATAATTTTTTATCTTTGATAACTTTGCACTCCACAGGTAAATTCCTCTCCCACGAGGTAGTTAACGAACCCTCATGGTGAAGGTCAATTAGCAATCAACTTAAGCAGCGGGATTAATTAGTTAATATAAGATCATATCTTAAAGACCCCGAGGCATCATCAGTTATCCTCATCTCTAAAATCAAACCCAAAAAACATTAATGTTTTAGTATACTTAGCCTAGATCACACATGTGTAAAGAATCCACTATTAACAAAACCCAACTATGAAATCCTTTAACATCAATATAATAAAAGGAAAAAGATAATAAAACATTAAAAATCCTTTAAAATGTAAATTATAGGGGAAATATGTTCCATCCCCTGCAGCAGTTTCCATGTTTCCCCCAACTAATTAAGTCATAAAACCATAGATTAAGTCACCCTCAAACTACTCCTAGGACCAACCAATCACCCCTCCCCCCTAAACCTTCAGTTCCTGATGAAGAGACAAGATCGCAGCATCTTTCTTCTCCCGAAGAGTGGGTAGCCCTTTCAACACTATTTCCAGCCTAGCCACCTAATGAGGAAAATCACCAAACCCTTTTTCACCATCAGATTTGCATTTAGAACTATTCATCACTGAATGATTGCCTGAAGCACATACGCCTCGATTAGGAAGCCGAATCTTCATCGAACCTAAAAGCACAACAGTTGCAAAAGAAACCAAATATCAAAACGGCAATTTTATTCTTCCATAAATACTTAAAATATCATACCTTTCCGGCCAGTCGGCATTCCAACCACCACTGCATGGTCATGTGTTCTAGCAAAAGAGCCTAGCGAACCTCCCCACTTTAGCTCTCAATCCTGGTGTACATTATCATTCCAATGGGGTATCATATTTAAACCACGACAACTAATAAACACGTAGCTTTCCTCATATCTCCCAAACTCATGAGGGACACCCCACACAATGTCAGTAGTTGACCACGTAGGTCTAAAAGTCAACCAAGGTTCAGTTAAACTTAGCCCCAAACTAAAATTAACCCCCGACATTATGACATATACGCTCAAAACCACCTAAGATTGCCACTTCTTGCAGGTGAAACTGGGAAAGATCAATCCCATAAGCTCCTAAAACACACGAGCAATAATCTAGAATATAAAGAGACAGACCATATTGCAGTTGAATTCATACATGCTAAACATTTCGACCAATGGCCTCCTTGCACATTATCTAGTCCAGGAATTACCACCACCTCAAAACTAGATTTAAAAATGATATTATATTAATACAGCCACATAATTATATTCAAAACACTCTTATGACCTTCCAGTTTCATTATACTAAGAATTGTTTTTATTTCCTTATGAAGTAATCTAATCAACCTGTTTCTGGACAAGACACTTAAATAGCGGAGTGGTAATACATAACTATCCCATATTATTTAACTCTATAGATTCTGGTGCCACTAATAATCCTTACAGTTTCCCATTTATCTTCTCCTAGGAAGCCAATTCTCTTAACGCCATAAATTTTGTCTTTCCAGATACACAAAGCATATTTAACATAAGAATGCAATGACTCCTTGGCTAGGGGGGGCTTTTGGTATACACCTCCCTTAATCATGCGAAATCCAAAACAAAGATAGTATCTTGAGCCTAGAAAACCCAATAAGTAGACGACTTGCCTAGTGAAGGAAGAGCTTTGTGGAGTTCAAGACCAAAACAATAATTCTATACCTCACATCCAGCAAGCCAGATAAGCGAACCATAATGGGGGATGAATGTCAACCACGAAACCACAACTAGGATCACGATCAGCGAAGATCACGATGATCATCAGCTATAAATATGTAATCTAAAAAATTGAAGAGGTAATGTCCCTTTCCCATTTATTATTCATAAATTGATCATACACTAACTTAGAAATCAGAGCCAAATCTCAGGGATTTCCCGAAACCTTGTTTTGAAGGTTTCATAAAGTTAGTATGGATCATGGCGCTGATTCCATATATTATGGTGTTCCGGAAGGAATCCCCAAATCATGTCGTTAACTGAGTTGGGTGGATATGGTAGCATATATATTTTGAAAAAAATGGTTTTTTATTTTCGTCCGATGACATCATGGATATGGGTTAAAAGGGTTCAATTTAATATCCTCTTCATATGAAAGGATAATTTAATTATTTCATTGCTCCATTTTTCCATTTTAGGTGAGTTTCAAATTGTGCCAATTTTATTGGGACGGATCAGAAAAGACATTTTGTCATTTTAGTCAAGATAGAGGGAGTATTTTTTTTATTGAAAATAATCATTCATAGGTTTTGGAAAAATTCCCAACAATGATTACAATAATTGAAATTGACATCTAACTTAACCAGCCTCTAGAAATAACTATTCTATTACAACAATATCTAAATTACATGTCAACAATATTGATCGTCTGTACTATTACAAATTAAAGATCGAATAAAACTGTAATATTGCCATTTGAATAATAACTCACTTCCCACGAAAATCATAACCACTTGGAAAATAGAAGTGTACCATGCATCAATCACTTCGCCAAGCAGGGATCTCCAAGAACAGTAACACCAATGATCTAAGTTGTCCAAATTAATAGAAACACTTTACAAAACACAAACAAAATTACAAAAATAATACGAGTATACCTAGATAGAGAACAAGACATCGACGCGAACTACCAAATTGAGTGATCATCATAAACAATCTATCTGGCCGAAGAAAAAAATTAATATATGAGGCATATTCATACTTATTCAATAACATCAATGCTCAAAGAATATCAATTAGAAAATTATTATTCCCTCATCTCCCCATGATGTGAAGATGAGGAAAAAATTGAAGAAAAAATAGTAGATTTTATTAGTTTGGGGAAGAGGTGCGGGTACGGCTACTTGAGGGAGTACCATGGACGGAAAGAGTACTTCGATTCACTAAAAATGAAACTTCTCTTTTAAAATACAGTTAATGAGAAATTAAATGTGTGCAGAAATTGAATTAAGTAAATGGGGAAAATGAAAGGAATATTGTGGTTATATTCTTGATATGAATGAAATGTGTCAATTTTAATCCAACATGTCAAAAAATAATTTATGGAGAATGTATACTCCCTCTCTTTTCTTCAAAACCCCAACTAACAAAGTCATTTTAT
The DNA here is from genome assembly GCA_032355705.1 of Rubia peregrina. Classification (NCBI taxonomy): domain Eukaryota; kingdom Viridiplantae; phylum Streptophyta; class Magnoliopsida; order Gentianales; family Rubiaceae; genus Rubia; species Rubia peregrina. The sequence goes on from JAULKK010285694.1 coordinate 12,473, forward strand.
CCCACCATCCTCACACCTCACACCTCACACCTCACAACCCACACAACCACACCCCACACTACCATACCATTAATGGATGTTAAGGTGGGGGGGGGTCCTTTTGTAGGTTTATTCCTTTTTTATTATTCTTTCTCCTTTTGTGTGTTTTCTCTTTTTTTAGATAGGGGTGCACATTTTATTTTAGGATGTATTTCAGTGGCTTAAATTTTCAACGCATAATACATTTTTTAAAAGATTTTACACCCCAATTTTTCCATGAATCATAGGCTCATATTTTCACAAGCAATGGGTCAGGAAAAGGTGTAACAGGATCATGTAAGGTGGGATGCCAGCTGGCTAAATAGTGGTCCAAGACCGTTGATTGGAGGTGTGGTTTGAAGGGAAACATATCCTAATTTAGAAGGAATTAAAGGAAAGGTAAGTTAAAAGCTTATAAAGGCAATATTAAGCATTAGGCACTCAAGTATTTGACAGCTAAGTGTTGTATCCACTTTTAAAGAAATTTTGGTCCAAGTCAGCGTGCATAGTCTCAAACGGAAGGCAGAGACACGTCAAGAGATATGTCATTTTGGTTGAGAGCTCGGAGAGCCGGGCGAGTTGACCAGACCACTCGGCTAAGAGACATGACGGTTCATGCGAGATGGACCATGTGAGGATATGCGATCATTCGAGTAAATAAGTTGTTTTAGTCTCTCTTTTTTAAATAGTTGTAACCCTTTGGCGGGTAAGGATGTTAACCGTCAGTTAAGTAGTTGCCTACAAATACTCTAGGATTAGATAAAGTCCTAGCAAGTTCTAGTTGTTGTTCTGCAAACCTAGACGAATTCATTTGAGTTAATACAAAAAGGTTGGGGCTGGGTTCCCATAAATATTGTGTCTTCGTTTGATTACATATTACCTTTTAATACCATTCGATCAAGTTCATGGGTATACTTGAGTTGCAAAGTATATTTGGAACCACCCTATCATACGACCTCTTAATTGGTCCGATCCCTTTGAAATTATGTATGAAGGTAGTGTTTTTTCTATTGGGTCATCCTCGACCAAAGTGTGGAGAGAATACCACATTTGATATATTGTCATTAGTAACTCTCAATGGTGCACAACACAACTATTCCACAACCAAGAAAGATTTATTAGCCTATTTTTAGTTGAGAAGTTTATAGCCTACTTGCTTCGCACCAAGGTTATTGTCTACATGGATCATGCAGATCTTTGCTACTTGATGACCAAGAAGGAGGCAAAACCAAGAATGATTAGGTGGATCCTCCATTTGAGTGAGTTTGACCTTGAGTGAAAGATGAGAAGGGTGGTGAAAATCTGGTAGCCTAAGTTGAAGCCTATTTGGAGGATTTTCCAAACAAAAAATTGTTCGGGGTGACAAT
>JAULKK010285704.1:0-13855 GCA_032355705.1 Rubia peregrina
AATCAAACCACTTATTGAAATTATAAGTTTATAATTATAAGTTTTCCCACTTATTAGTTATTAAAATTAAATACATGATATTTAAGGTACCACTTAATATTACTTATTACATACTTTAGACGAGCTCTAATCGATCCATAATCGAGTTTGAACGAGCTTCTTATCGAGATGTTCGCGAACATAAACGAGCCGATCAGCATTATGTTCGTTTATGTTTGTTTATTAATCGAGCCTAATATTTTGTTCGTGTTCGTTCATTTAATATATGAATGATCACGATCCGATCTATAACCGAGCTGATCCCGAGCTTGTTCACGAACGTGCGTGTTCGTTCTCACCCCTACCTGTAAGTAACTCTATATCTTGATCATCCAAGAAATCTTGTTTTGCAATCTTTATGAACTGAGAATTCCCTTGATTAATATCTTCTGATTGCACTACTCCATCAATATTCTGTCCCACAGTATGTACCAGATCATCAGTATACTGATAATTAAAATCACCATTCTCTCATGTACCAGCTTCAGTAACTCCATCTGATTTTTTTAAATGTTTTTAACAACCATAGTCTCTTCCTGATATTCTAGACAATGCATCCGCAAAAGTATTATCTTTTTCCTTTTTATACTGAATCTCAAAATTGGGTCCAAAAAGATTAGTTGCCCACTTATGCTACAACGCACTATGCAATTTTTTATTGAGAAAATTCCTTAATGATTGATGATTAGTTCGGATTATGAAATGGTGTCCAACAAGGTAATGTCTCCATTTATCGATAGCCATGGCTATAGCCAATAATTCCTTTTCATATGTCGACAAACCACTATTTCTCACACAAAATGACTTGCTTAAAAATGCTACAGGATACTGATCTTGCATCAATACTGCCCCCATGCCAATATCAGTAGCATCCGTTTATATTACAAAATCCATATCGAATTCAGGTAGTTTAAGTAGCATCCGTTTATATTACGAAATCCATATCGAATTCAGGTAGTTCAAATGCCTTTTCCTGCATTTGTTCATAACACAAAACATTGTCAAGACTTACATCCTTGGTACAAACTCTTGTTTGAGGTTCAGTTGTTTCACCAATCTGGGATTAATGAAGCTATCATTACTACATGTATCTAAAAGAATGCCAATGGTATGATCCCGAAGTCTTCCATATATTTTAATAGAATTGAAATTGGAACTGTCACCACCAAGTGTTCTGAGTAACGAGTGTTCTGCATCAGCTTCAAAGGTCTCAATACATCCCAAATTAGAATTTTCATTTTCCATCACGTAGACTTCCTCAGTTTCCACATCATCTCTAGCATTCAAGAATTTAATCTGCTTAAACTTGCAAACTTGACCAATACCAAATTTTTCTCCACACTTGAAACACAAATGATTTCCTCTCCTGAATTATATTTCATGTGGTGATATCTTTCAAAAACTAGTTGAACTTACATTATTTTCTCCTTTGCCTCCTATTGATTGCTCAGAATTCTTCCAAATACCCTTTTCCCAGTTAGTCTTCAAAAATTTTCCAAACAAATTCATTTTTCCTACAGAATTTCAGCTTTTATTTCACCTAGCCAACACATTCAGATTTTGTTCTTGCAATAAAGCAATCTCTACAGCTGCATGTAAAGTAATTGACTTAAAGATTTTAACCATGGTGATAGAATGATTTGCCATAAATATTTCTGTATTGCAATACTAAATATATAGATATTACAATAGAAGTGAAATAAGGAAAAGAATATAATCTAGTCATCAAACTTATCATAAACTATTCAGTAATCTGATTTACTCTAACACTCTCATCAAGCGAAGCGTCGGATTCTCAGAGATGCAAAACTTGGATCTGAAGAATTCAAACAATGGACGTGAAAGACCCTTGGTGAAAATGTCCAATATCTGAAGAGACGTAGGAACATGGGCAACTCGCAGCTTGCCAGAAGAGACGTAGGAACATGAGCAACACGTAGCTTGCCAGAAGTGACTAACTCCCGAACAAAATGATAATCAATGTCGATGTGTTTCACCCGCTTGTAAGCCACTGGATTCTGAGCCAAGAAAATTGCATTGTTGTTGTCACAAATCAGGAGAGGCACGCCAGACTGAGGAATATGAAGATCATGCAGTAGATAAGTTATCCAAACAACCTCAAAAGCAGTATTGGTCAGAGCCCGATACTTTGACTCAATGCTAGAGAGAGACCATGTAGGTTGTTTCTTCACACTCTAAGAAACAAGATTATCGCCTAAAAATGCAGCATATTCATATGTACACCGGGGAGTCTCCAAACATCTGGCCCAATCAGCATTAGAAAACTAAGCCCAAAGTGTACGGTCCCTCGAACATCACGGAGAATCCTAGTGACAGCTGCAAAGTGATCATCTCGAGGATCCTGAAGATACCGGCTGACAGAATTAACTGCAAAGGCTAAGTCGGATGGGTGATGGTCAAATAATGTTGAGCTTAAACCAAAGAACGATGTAGTGTTGGGTTCTTGAACTGAGGACTCGTATTGCTTTAAAGCTGGGAATTCAGGAAAAATAGAGTAGAGACGGGTGATGCATCTAACATACCAGCCCGAGTGAGAATATTTTGAGCATACTTCGCTTGACCTAGAAGAAGACCAGAGGTAGTAGGCGTGACTTCCAGGCCAAGAATGTAATGTAGCACATCAAGATTCTTAATGGCGAACTCCTGATGAGTGTAATCGATGAAATGCCAAATAAGTGTTGTGTCATTCCCAGTCAAAATAATTTCGACCGAACTGCAGCGAAAACCAAGCTGGGATAGATACGTGTTGAACAGTTGAAACCATGCTCGAGGAGCCTGCTTCAAAAAGTAAATGGCCTTACGAAGACGATAAACATAGTACGGATGAACATGATCATTGTAGCCAACTGATTGCTCTATATAAACTAGGGAATCAAGCATGCCATTTAGAAAAGCATTTTTTGTATCCAACTAATGAAAGAACCAGGTGCGCATGGTGGCAATAGAAAGAACTGTCCAACTGTAGAGCCTTTGACCACAGGAATGAAGGTGTCGTAAAAGTCACAACTGGGAATATGAGAGAAACCATGTGTCACTAAGAGTGCCTTATGTCGATCAACTGCACTGTCTGTTCTGAACTTCAGGTGATAAACCCACTTGGAGCCAACAACGTCTACATCCAAAGGGCGGGGAACAAGATCCCAAGTGTGCTGACAACGAAGTGCTGCAATCTCCTCAACCATAGCAGAATTCCATGCTGGATCCTAAAGTGAAGAACGATAATCAGTCAGCTCCTGCTGAACCAGAAGAGCCACTAGAAAACTATGAGCATGAATATCCAAGTAATCACGAAACTGAACGGTGTTAGTGGCAGAACGAGTAACCATCCTGTGAGGATGTGCAAGAGGTAATGCAGGGGCGGTGACTAAAGAAAAAGTGACTGGAGACTGGGTAGAGGTTTCCTGACCTGGTGATGGGGGGAATTCTGGCCAAAGGAAAGGTGGCTAGTGTTGGGTCATGGTCAGTCGAACAAATAGTGCAGGGCGGCGGTGCATGGATAGTCGGCTGTGGGGATGTCATCGGAGCTAGATGAGGTGGTGGAGGTGCAGACTCAGACTTTGGTTCAATAAATACAGAGACGTCCAATGTCGAAAAAGGAGAACCGGTCTCTGAATTAGTAGACAGAGCAAACATAAAATAAGTCTCATCAAACCTAGCATGCCGAGTAACATGAACCTTACCAGTCGAGGGATCGAGACACCAAAATCTCTCATATTGGAAATTGTACCTAATGAAAATACAAGGAATGCTATGAGGAGCAAGCTTTTGATTAGTAAATGGTTGAATAAATGGAAAACCCGACAGCCAAATGGATGAAAGTTAGCGTAAATGGGTTCCTGATGATACAGAAGACCATAAGGTGTAAAACCATCCAAGACTGGAGTAGGTAAATGGTTGATAAAGTAGACAGCCATCGTGAACACATCATCCCTACGAGATATTGGCAAATGTGAATGAAATAACATAGTAAGGCCCATCTCTGCAACATAGCAATGTTTACGCCACGCCTATTCTGCTCCTGAGTTTAAGGATAAGAAACCTAATGATGTATCCCTTTTCCCACAAAATGAGAAAGGAGATGAGTCTTAACAAACTCAGTGCCGCCATCACTCTGAAAACCCTTAATTTTTGCACAAAACTGATTTTCAACAAACGCCTCAAGCTGTATATAGGTGTCAACAAATTCTAATTTGCAACGGAGTGGATATAACCAGGTAAATCTAGAAAAGTCATCCACAAATAAGGCATAGTATGAAAAGCCACTTCCAGATAAAACCGGGGAAGCCCTCCCCCCCAACAAATCACAATGTACTAAATTTAGAACATGCTCAATATGTTTATGGTTCTCAGCAAAATCTAACTGTTGACCTTTCGCTATAAAACAAGGGGCGCATGTATGAAGTTTAGGCAACAAATATGAAACTGAAAGCAATCTGGACTTGTGCAAACTAGAAATAACTGCACTAGGTACATTGCATAGGCTTGCATACTATAGCTCGTAAGAAGCTCGAATTTTATTCTACTGTAAAAGTGAAACAAATGTTGACTCTCCCCGGTAAAAAAACATAAAGTTCATCTTCACTATGCCCCCGGACCACGATGGCCCGTGTTACTTTGTTCTAAATCACAAAGTTTCGATCATCAAATGTAATTAGTACATTCATATCTCGGGTTAACTTATTAATCAACAAAAAATTCTTAGTAATTTCAGGCACAACCAGAACATCAGATAATCGCAAATTCTCATAAACTTTAGAATCACCAATATGAGAGATCGTAATAGAAGAACCATTACCAACAAGAACTCGAGATTTACCAGTATAAAGGGTGACACTGTCTAGGCATGATGCAGAGGACGCTATGTAACTTGTAGCTCCCGAATCAATACCAATCTGAAACTCTGGAGGATGGATCTTAATGCTGCGGAATTGAATAATTTTCTGCCAAATGTGTAATGTCAGGACGACGTGTTGGGGCTTGCATCTGATAACATGTCGCAACATAATGACCGAGCTATCCACACCAGGTGCAATGCGGACGACCACCACCTGGGACTGAACCAGCCGCTTGAGAAATGACCAAGACTGCAGACCGCTGTGCAGACTGCTAGAACGGCTACCATAGGTGGCGCGTGAAGGCCACACACAGGCCCCTCTAACCAGCGTGTGATCCCATGCGTGGCTGGCTAGGGGTTGGTTGCTAGTCTTAAATGCGACTGGTCTGTCGGTTGGTTTTGTCCTTGCAAATTTTGTAAAAAACCCTTTTTTCACAGGCAAGAATATCCGTATACAACAGAGTAAGGACAAAATTAATCAAAGGGGAAGAAAAATCCGTATATTCATAACCAAGAGCACTAAATAACCTTATTATATGATCAACATTCGAAACTTGATTGCCCATGACTGATAATTGTTCAATTTTTTTAATTTGAGATGAAGTTCATGAAATGTACTGGTTTTCGAATACCATGCGCATCTACATGAAGATGAAGAATGGTGAAGACACTACTGTTCTGATAATTGTGCGCGATATTATCCCAAATTTCCTTGGAAGTTGTGCAATCCAGAAATTCCGCAAGAACTTTAGCGGTAAGAGAAGAGAACAACAACTGCAGACACATTGATCTTCAGAAATATATTGATCATAAGAATCTCTTGCTTTCTGATAAGCAATCTTAGGATCAGTCTTAGTGCCACCAGAAGGAGATTAGACTGTGGTGGAAAAAGACAGTGATGTGCCGATCAACGGCAGAGAGGGAAGAATCAGATAGGGATTATTGTCATCAATGAAACCATACAGACCTTAAGAACGAAGAACATAACCAGCTTGACGCTTCCAAAGTAGATAGTTGGATGAAGAGAGCTTGATCCAAGGAGAGTGTCGTAGGAGAGTTTTTCTGTAGCCATGAAGTGAGAGAGGTGTTGCTGAATTTTGGATTAGAAGATGATGGAGGGAGTATATGGCCGTCGGAAAAAAAATTGAAGGGGAGGAGAGTGATGAGGCGGCCAGGAGGAAAAGTGAGAAAATTTTTAGGGTTTAAGAGTTTGGATCATAAGAGGCTCTGATACCATGATAGAATGATTTGCCGTTAATGTTTCTTTCTTGCAATACTGAATATGTAGAGATTACAATAGAAGTGAAATAAGGAAAAGACTTGAATCTAGTCATGAAACTTATCATAAACTAATCGGTTATCTAATTTATTCAAACACATGGGTTTCAAATCATCTCTTAAGTCCACATATAAAACTAGAAATGAAATAGGATTCAGGAAACGAAGGAATCTTACAAATGAAAGAGATCTAAGTTTTTTGACATTCTCTTGATAGTTTCATACACGATATTTCTGCATTAGCTTATTGAATTCTTCCACTGCATCTCTGCCTCCCAACTCTCTGAATCTTTTCATAATCACTTCCTTGAAATCAATCCAGTTCCAATTAGGTTTGATAAATATCTCTCCCTCAAACCACACCTTAGTTTGCCTTCTAAGTAGTTATCTATAGCTTCGATTTACTGTGATTCCGGAAACTGAAAAAAATGAAAAACTTCTCGCACTTCTTAATACGTTCTCGCAGTTTCTCTCTATTGAAAACAGAAGTCTCTATCTTTGTTTCTTGATTACCTGATGATCTAGGAATTGTTTCTCTCCAATTAAAGTTGTTTTCTCTCTTGACAGATGGTTAACACAATTTTCGTACATATAACCACGATTTTGAGCTACATGAGAGCTACCTTGAAACTGAGTCGTACTGTGTGCAGGTGAGTAGCTAGTTTTTTCCATCTTCTCTCAGTTTGATTTTCTCCCTTTTCTTCTGGAAAAACGCTCAAATGTTGTCCCCAAATTGTTGAAATCTTCGGTTCACCAATTGATTCATCCTTTCCTCCAATTTCTTACTCATTTCTCCACACTTTTCTTCAATTGCGGCATGAACTTGATTGTTTAGTAGCTTCAAGAGTGACTTCAAGTTCATTGTTAGCTCTGACATCTTCAAATCATGATCCTTCATATAGTTCTTAATGGTTTTAAGATGTGTACTCTGTCATTACCAAGAGTCGTGTACTCTCTGCCATTACCAAGAGTCGTCGGCTCTGATACCAAATTTGTCACGATCAAGTATCTATACAGGTCCAGAAAAGGAATTGTATTGAATTTTATGTAGTTTTTTACAAAGAAAAAGAAGAACAAAAACGAAAAGAATGAAAAGGAAACTGAAAGTTGAAGAAGGAAAATAGCATCTGCAAAGATTCACAAAATCACATGATCTTCTCTCTGATCTCACATTCTACTAATATCCTAACAATTCCTCTAACGGGTTAACTTACATTGCGTCTAATTTGTTAACCAACTGTCTCTTCTTGCAACTTGAATTTTAATAGCAAGAGACCATTTTACCCTCTGGCTTATTGGGCTTCCTTACATACTATTACGCGCATACTTCTCATCTTATCCCACAGACGGGACGAGTAGTCTTAAACCAAAGATCTTCACATGCACCTAAGGGCATGTGCAATGGCAGTTTCTTAATTTTAAGAATAACTCTAAAAACCAAAAACATCCACAATGGTGGTTTCTAGAGCTGTTTCTAAATAAGAAACTAGTCCTTGATTTCTTACTAAGAAACCGATTAACAAATGGCTGGTGGGGTATGTGCGCGGGGGTCGCTGGAAGACCCTTTTTTGTCCCATATTGGGACACGTGTCAGCCATTAATTGGCCCACGTGTCTCACTAGGCACTTCCTTTTTTAAAAAATCTTTGCGCCGACATGTGGCACCATTTGGTTGGGCCACGTATACCAACGGCTAATGCCATTTTTAAATTTCAAACTATTGGGACACGTGTCCCAATTATATGGTGACACATGTCCCTCCACCAATGGATCTATTATGTTGCTGATTTAAAATGGGACACGTGTCCCAACGGCTATTTTTAAAAATAATAATTAGTTTTTCAATTTTTAATCAAATTTCAGAAATTATTACTTCCCTTCCCCAATTTTTTTACCTATAAATAGAGCCCAATTCACCCAATTCAACCACACCACTTTTAATTCCAAACCCTTCTACCTCATTCTCTTATCTCCTATAATTTTCTCCAACATTCACTTTGTGATGGATTCACGAAGAACGTCGAATGGGAAAGAAAAGGTAATTCCAAATTCTTTTAATTCCAAAATTTTGTAGCACAATCTGAATGTGCGTCCATTATTTTTAAATTTGGATTTTTTTTTGAAAATTCACCAAGCATCCCTCCCAAATTCTATATGAATTCACAACATTCATACATGAATTTCCAAAATCAATACCACTCTTCCCAAAATGCATACACGAACCCTCCTTATCCAAACCAATCTTCCCAATATCCATATGGCCAATCGCAACAATCACACCCGAATATTTTTAGACAAAACTTCCATTCTCCACATCTTGAGCCTATAAACGTACGCCAGGGATTTCGGAGTTCATCGGGCCAACATTTTGGAAGTGATCATGGGCGGCAATTTGAAATTCACGACGTTTCAGATGGTAAGTTCTTCGATTTAATGTGTTATATTTTAATTATGAAGAATCTAGTTCATAATTAATTTCATTGCCTTTATTTTGTTTTTATATTTTAAAATTAGTATATTATATATATTATTTAAATGATTGAAGATATTTAAATTAGTGTATGTAAAAAAGTATGTTCGTTATATTTTATATATGAATGAAAGTATTTAAATTAGTATATGTAAATTTGTGTTTTTAAGTTTCTTATGTTTAACATTAGTGTGCCTTTTTTTTACTTTGTTAATTTGTGTCTAATTTTTATGCGTCCAATTCGCATGCCACTATTTTTACTTTAAAATTTCCATGCCTCTGTTAATTTGTGTCTGATTATTATGTTTAATATTAGTATGCCTATGTTTTTTAATTTTGTATATTAAATTAGTATGTTTAATATGTTCGTTCATTTTAAATATAAATGAACACATTTTAATTAGTATATAATTTATTCATTTAGGAAATGAAGTATATGAAGAAAGCAATGGAATTGCACCGGTGTTCCAGAGTAAGGATACAAAGAAGAAAGCTAGCCGGGAGAAATGAAGTGTAGTTGATGATAACGTTCTCTGCGGTGCTTGGTTCGAGCATTCCTCCGATTGTATAATGGGTACGGGTCATAATGCTGATGTGTTTTGGACTAAAATTATGACCGATGTGAATCATTATGCAAAATGCAACCGGTCAATGAAGTCGTACAAGGCTTGGTGGTAAAAAAATTCTCATGATATTGGGAAATATGTGGGTTGTGAAAGCAAAGCCGCACGCCACTACAATCAGAGCGGGAGTGGCTCTAGTCAAGGAGATATGGGCCATGAACTTGTTCGCCGATGAAAATGAAGGCTAATTTTTTTATTCTTTCATTGCTATGACATGTAGATACGATCTCAAAAATGTCATTTATTATATTTTCTTAGTTTAGTATTTTTAGGAGTTTAAAACTATACTCTTTTTCCCACTGGGTTTTTAATGAGGCAGTGTGCTTATATTTAGAATTAATTTTGAAATATTGTAATTTAAGAGTTTTGATTTGATTATAATTAGATTTGGTAGGTTTAGATAAGGTAGATTCATTCAAGAATTCATCCAATATTTGCTTTGATTTACTTGGTTGAATATGATCATCATTTAAATTTAAATTAGGCATTATAGTTACATATGATTTTACATTCTTACACCTGTCATAATTCTTTTTAGTTTCTAATGGGAGTTACCAAATCCTGCTCTGTTTCTATTTCCGAGTGGTCGAATTATACACTATAAATATGGGAGGTCATCCACGAAATTTTACACATTATTGTCAATAAAAAATCAGATTTTCTAGTTCATAGCTTGCGAGCATTAATTTTTCGTTGTTGTTTAATCTTGCGGGTTAATTAAGTATCAATACATTCGATTTGTGAACAAATCCTGCGAGCTAGTTAGCTTCATAAATTTTGAATTGACAAGATCTCGAGGGTTAATCTTGGATCAATTTGTGCGACATACTAGGGTTTTGCAAGATCTCTCATTTCATAAAAAATCTAGAATCCCGCAACCTATAGTTTTCGCAAGGAGATTCATATCAATTACACTACTCTATTTTTTAAACAATTGTTATTACATTACTTATGGAAAGGTAACTTTCATAAGAAACACATTCACTGAATCACACGCACAAATAAAAGTATAAAAATGTGGGAAAAGTCCACTTACATATTTATCATCTTTGGCAAATTCTTGGGAAAGACCGTCTTTCCATAGTCTTATGAAAAGATGAGATTTAATTACAATAACAAAAGGTAAAAGGTCTTAATTGTAATATTAAAATTTTATTATACATGTAGTAGTCATAAAGTTTATAACTCGATTCATGCAACCCAAAATTTTTATCTTCATTTCTTCTAATTTACACTTTAAACCTTGGTCTTTCCATGACTTATGGAAAGACTTACTTTCAAGAGACGAACTCTCACCTTAATAATACTACTACTAAAATGGAATCTTGTTATATATGGATAATTTTTTTAAATCAAAATTTTCAACTATTAGCAATTTTAGATTTTTTTTTTGTAAGTTGGGCATTCCTCCTGCTCCAACTTGGGGGTATGAAAGAAATTAAAGAAATTATTTCCTTGTAGGAAAAGTGATAGATGATAGTTTTTATATAGAAACTCTTTTCTAGTTGTATGAAAGGTTATAGATGGTATTTTTCTCATATAATTTTATTTCATTTTCTCTTAAACTTTATATTGTATTCTCACATATTGTAATCTTATCATTCATTGATTAAATATAAATAGATCATTAATTATTTAGTAAATAATATTTTATTTTATCATTTGCACATATTATTCGTGTCCAATGACGTGCTTCCAACAACTCGCTACTGCCATTTCGCCTAGGGTTCATGTGGTCGTGTACGACCACTGCATTTATATTTATCAGTTTAATTTATCGTTTAAACTAATTTATACAAAGTTTTGACAAATTGTTATGGTCCTTAGGTCGGGCAACGACCGATCAGATGGAAAACATCGAACACGTCTTCATGTCCTGACTAATTGAACGTACTATCTAATACCGTCAAAAGAAAAATAAATAAATATATTGCACAATAGAAGTAAAATTATCTGTATATTTCTGTAAAACATGGATTTTTCCTTTTCGTGTCGCGTAAAAAAAGATACATAATATGTAGTAGTCATTGTATTTTTTTAATTTTAACATTGTAATTTTTAAATTATGCAATGCATTTTTGAAGTTGAATACTCGTAATACTTTTTTTTGTTACATCAAACGTGTACTTATTATTGTTATTATTATTTTTGTATTTTCACATTTTAATTTTTTACATGTTATATGGTATTTAAATTTTATAAATACAGTATAAAATTTAAAATTACAATAGTTACTTCATAAATTTAAAAATATCCGCCAATCTTAAAACTTATCTTGAACAAATTATTTATGAATGAGTAAACAATACCCACAAAAACATGGCAATGGATTCTTCAAATGATGTGACAAAATATAGCAATTTAGATAATCTATAGTCATTGCATGTCATGAGAATTTCAACAAGAAAAAGTCTTCAAATTATAAATTTTATTCGTAATTATTAAATGTATTTTTTAAATTACGAAAGATACGCTGACATTGTGTTTAGTTCAATAAATGAGATTGTATGACTCATCATGTGAGTTTTGGGAGTTTTTTTAAATAAACTGAAAACATCTTTCACTGGGAATTTTTGAAAAGTCAATCCATTATGTTCATTAAACATAAGTGATATGAATCTCCTTGTGAATTGCGAAATTTAAATCTTTGATTGAATGAAGCGATCTGCAAACCCTCACTGTTGATCGCACAAAATTGATCTCAACTAGCCATTGGGATTGCTCTCAATTTTGAATTTGTTCACTAACTAACCCGCAACATTAGTTCACAAATAAAGGGTATTGATACTTAATTAACCCGCAAAATTAAGCAACAATGAAAACGCTCGCAAGCAAAGAGTATAAACTCAAAATTTCTGAACATTTGATTGATAAAAATGTGTCCAAAAACTCGGCCAAGCCCCCCCTATTTATAGGGTTGAAATCGGCCACAAACCCTAGTTCTAATCATAATGAGATTTTGTAATTTCTGTAGAAGATTTATGGCAGCTTTAAGAATCTAAAATCATATCTAACTAAAATACCTAAAATAACCTAATCATAGCCGAAATTCATCAAGATGAATTCTTGAATGAATATTACCTTATCTAATCTTACCAAATCTAATTCTAATCAAATCGGAATTGAATATTCTAAATCTTAATGGACTGATTTTTGAAATTAAACCCTTCAACGCCCACATGGACGAATTTAATTCCAAAAATTTAAAACGAAATAATTTACAATAGTTTACAATGATCACACTAAAAAATCCAGTGGAAAAAAGAGTGTAGTGTTCTTCACGATGTCTTCACTTCCCCGACACTCTTGAACAATTAATCATAGAAATTGTCGATGTTGATTTCCTCTTCAATTTTTCATCATTAAGTTGATGCATCAAAGCATTTAAATCCACATCTCGAAGCTTCATTCTTCCCCTAATCATAGGACCTGTCATGTCACTTAGAGGATCCTGAACATATCCTTTAAATGTTTGATGAAGATTTGGCATGTCGTCATCTATGGTGGTAGTAGTCTTGACATTTGCATCAAGAAGTCATTATAATTTAAATCATCATTTATTTATAAAATAAAATAAATATTATTTAAACGGAAATATGTAAAATATATTAATATAATAAAAAAACCATGTAACAATATTGTTAATAGTAGTATTAAATTACTAATCAACTCCAACAAGTGAAATAACAAACCCAAATCCCAACTACCCAACCGAATTGGACCATTCAATTTAGACCGATCCGGACTAGATCAAATCAAATTTACTAAAATCGGATATTCTATTGGTAACCAGAAATAGTCCAACACTCTCGAGCGAGTTGCTCATCTCAGCTGCAAGCTACCATTTCGTCTGGTGAAATAAAACCATCACAATTTCAAGAGGCTACAAATTTAAATGTCAAATTCAATTCAGATTCTAAATCGACCAAATTTGAAATCAAAATCCAGCACTTGGTCAATATTTCAAAAACAGCAGGTCCTTTACCACGTTGTCTTCAAATGGTTTAATTGGAGGAGGTTGCTTTATGCTGGATGCCTCGAGAAAAGATGTTGAAAAGTGTGTAGTGGTGTCAGTTCGGGTGATCGTGCCGGGTTCGGGTGGGGTTGGAAACGGTTCGAGTTAAAACAGGTCGGATTAAAACGTGTTATGTTTATTTTTTGGGTCGGATCGGCTCGAGTCGGGTTCCTATCGTGTTGGGGTAAAACGTATCAGAATTTTTTCTCGTGTCGAGTTCATTACACTCGTGTCGGGCTACTGTCGCGTTCTTTTTTAACTCGGGTTAGGTCGGATCGGGTCAGAATATTGTCGAGTTTTGTCGAGTCGGGTTATATTCAGGTCAGGTTGTATCAGGTCGGGTTATTTTCAAGTATGGTTATTATCTTGTAGTTTTTTGTACGGGAGTTTTGTTCGAGTTTATTCATGTCAGTTTATTAAATTTCATATTGGATTTTGTTATATTTCGGAGTAATTCATTTAGGTTGATTCACATTCTTACAATTACAATATTATCGGACTATGTTTCATTTAATTTGTCTTTATAATTTATTAAAATGATAATTTTGTCGATCTTCTATTACTCACTCAGAATCA
>JAULKK010285715.1:0-13855 GCA_032355705.1 Rubia peregrina
ATCAAAAAAATTTCAGCTTGAACTGATACAGAGTACAAAAGTCCCATCCTGCTTACTTTTTGAAATTACATATCCACCATAATTTTTTCTTAAGAAATATCTAGCGGACTAATCAATTAACCATCATTATAGTTTGTTTCACACACTTCTTCTTTATTTTTAAAGTGTTTATAGCTTTCATTATTTGTATAGCACGATAGAAGCGAAGTGATTATTTAAGAATTGGTTTAAGGACCTATTTTTCCACTTTTATTTTTGAGTCCGTCTCTTGAAAGACTGCATTTCCATAAGTTATAGAAATACCAACGTTTAAAATGCAGCTTTGAAGAAATGAAGATAAAATATTTGAGTTTCATGAATTGAGTTATAAACTTTATAACTACTACGCGTTGCATAATAAATTTTTAATATTGCAACTAAGATATTTTACCTTTTATTATTCTAATTATACCCCGTCTTTCCATAAGCCTATGGAAAGACGATTTTTCCCAAAACTTTAACTTTATTTTTATTGAGTTGAATCAAATTGAACTAAATGAATTAAAAATTAACGTGTTAAAAATTAATTACAATATAACTAAATTATACTAAAATTCATCAAACAAATTTCTACTTTAATATACTGAATTGAATTCGGAATAACAAGGCCTATGTATAATAAATTTACACTAATACAGACAAATGAGCATGTGGGTTTGGAATGAGTTGACAGGTAATACATGACGGCGAGTCAATGGCCAAACTTTCATCGATGAATTTTAGCTATTTTTTTACCATTATACTTTATAAGAGTTTAGCTTTTAATTATTATAGTTTAAAATTATTGTTTCCAATTTAATTTCCATATAGTTTCAAGGAAATTGTTGTCGTTTCTAAGTATCATATTTTCCTCAACCAATCTTACACCTTCCTCCGCCCTACTTCTCATTCTGCCGCCGCACCTCCTCCTTAGAATCTTAGCTCGTTAACGTTGTTGCCTTTTTTGGCACAAAATCAAGTGATTTCGTGTCCAAAACTAATACACCAATACTCCTTCCGTCCCAGATTCATTTGCACTGCAATCATTATTATACTGTTTAACAAACATGTTTACCGTTAATAAGTTTACCTATGTATAGTAATGTCAAATAAAAAGTTGATACTTAGAAACTACATGTTAAGATGGATTGTACAATATCATAATATTATTGTTAATATATCTATTCAAATATGCGATCAAATTTTAATAGAGAATATGTCAAAAATCAATTAATTTCGTGTCCAATAATAATAAACCAATCACAACTACATTTTGGGCATTGATTGGCACATAAACTAGTTAGTTTCGTGTCCAAAACTAATACACAATTTTATTGAAATTGATATTATAATCACAATCATATTTTGGGAACTGATTGGCACATAAACTAGTTGATTCGTGTCCAAAAGTAATACACAATTTATTGAAATTGAAAGTTAAATCACAATTGCATTTTGGGAATTGATTGATCCATCGAAAATATAGCTTAGGAACATGGTCAGTACTATGTTAGGGCGACGGAAATTAAAAACAGTTTATAGTATAGTGATTAAAATGAGCTTTAAGATGGAACTTTTATAGTTTTATACACTAAAAAGAAAGTCTCAGTATACGATTTTTGTGACATATGTGAAGTGTCACATTTATTCTGCACCTTCAAATGTTACTGGAATTTTTTTTAATTAAAACCACCGTTAACTTCGCATCACAAAATTTCAAAACATTAATACATTTTTAAGTGTGATAGAAAATTGGCTACATATTCTAATGTCATAATTATATTAGTGACATTTATACGAGAGACACTTCTGTAAAGCGTCACAATTATTTTCTGACACACCTCTCTTTTTTATTTAAAAAACCCTTGGTAAAACTTGAAATACTCCTATAACTATCTTTTATAACACTCGAAGATTTACCCACAATGTAATTTTGTGATTATAAGTTGATTTAGCAACATAAATTAGTGACATATATATGTGCAGTGAAAAATTACTACTGTAATATGTGAAGGTGCAATATTGTATAGTGACACTTTTTACCACCCGTCACAACAATTATGTCACTATTTTTTGTAGCGATAAATTGTGAATTTATCCGATTATGATACTAGTAGAAAGGAAAATTGGACACTTCATATTGAGTGTATTTAAGGTGGCATGGCTAGAAATTAAATACTCCCTCCGTCCCAGTTTAAACTGTATAGAATCATTTTTTACGGTGTTCAAAAAATATGTTAGATAATATTTAGAAAATACTTATTACGAAGAATCCAAAACATCACATATGATAATATTATTATTTATATATTTATTCAAATACGTAGTCAAAGTTTGACAATGTTGACTTGTAAAATTGCAGGTTAACCTGAGACAAAGTGAGTAATGGAATATTACTAGTAATTAATTATCCCATGGAGAAATGGGCAAAGTCTTGGAAAAGACAGAGTTGGATTAGAGTTATAAAAATGTAAAATGTTTAGTTGCAATATTGAAAATTTATTAGCAACGTGCAATAGTTACTCCCATGTCCCTTTTTAAGTTGAAATTCAACTATTCATTTAATCAAAACTTCCTAATTTTGACCATAAAATTGAATTGGTATATAAGTATAAATTCTATTGTGTGATACACTGTTAGATTCGTTATGACATACTCCCTCCGTCCCACTTTAAAGTTCCGAATTGCTTTTTCACGGTCTTCAATGAGCATATTTGACCGTAAATATTTTTAATTGTATATAATAATATCGCATAAAAAATTAATATTTAGAAAATAGATTTTAAGACAAATCTAATGATATGTCACATGATATATTTATTATTTATACATTAATTTATATTTAGGGTCAACGTTTGTAAAGTTTGATTCTCAAAAAGCAATTAGGAAGTTTAAAGTGGGACGGAGGGAGTATATTTTTAAAATATTAATTATGCTTAATGAAAGATATTATGGATCAAAAAAATTTCAAGCCAACTGTGAAAAGTCAAAAAGTAAAACTTGAAATGGGACGGAGGGAGTATAAGTTTATTACTCGATTAATTTAACGCGAAAATTTTATCTTAATTTTTTTTGAAATTTGCAATTTATATCATGATTTTTCTATAACTTTTGATTTTTTTTATATCCTTTTTCAATAAACGGAGAGAAATGGGAAACCCTGTTTTCATGTTGATTGCATAAACTCGAGGCCCACGAGGAGAAGTTAGACTTGACAATTTTGCAGGAAAACAATAATGCAAACGATTTTGTCTCCCATTAATTTCCTTTTCCATATTTTGCAAAAACCAGACAATTCGCACTGATGGTAGAGTAGTGAACTCAGAATTTTGTAAAAGTTTTGGCTGTGTTCATACAAAAAAGTCACAGAATTTTCATTTTTTCCAAAAGACAAAACGGCAAAAACAAAATGGTGGCAATATTGCAACATTTGGGGAACTAAAAACTGATGGATCTACTCATCATTCAATATAGTCATCGAAACCCTACTGCTTTGCTTGCATTATGGAGATTTTTTATTATTATTTAAGAGTCTGTCACTTGAAATACGGTCTTTCCATAAGTCATGGAAATTAGAAGAAATCAAGATAAAATTTTCAGGTTGCATGAATCGGGTTATAAACTTCATAACTACTACACGTTACACAATAAAATTTTAATATTGTAACTAAGATCTTTTACCTTTTATTATTATAATTAAACACCATCTTTCCATAAGCCTATGGAAAGACGGTCTTTCCCAAATTGACATTATTTAATGATGCTATATAATTATTATGCTCGGAAGGTTCTTAATGATGCTATATAATTATTCCCTGTTTCTAGTTAGTTGGGTAAGAAATTTACCATCAAGAAATGAGATTTAAAAAATGAATATATAACTCTACCTAAACTCACATAAGTGCAAATATAATATTTTGATAATTGAAAGTGTAAATATAACTCTCCATTCCGACAAATTTTGACCGGAATTCAATGAAAAGACTATTTTACCCATATTAAATTAAAAATTAAGAAAAATATTAAATATGTTACCCCCAAATTTTCGTTTCTTTTTTTCCCTTCTCACCTCCTGCTGCCTCCATGCAAATCCCTCCCTCCTTCATTCCGCCAATCGGCACCTCCCTCTCTCCTTCATCCCTCCGATCGACGCCTCTAGATCTCCGTCGTGACATTTCGGCAGTCCTCCGTACATTCTCTCTTCTCCCCTCCACCACCGCCCCCTATCTAGCTTGTTCCCTTTCCGTCCACTTCTCAATCTCAACCGCAGGTGATGAACTAGTAGACGAATCGTTGTTCCTCTCGCTATGTTTCCAGCCTCTCGGAGCTGCGCAGAGGCACTGGCTGTTACAGTGCCTCTACGCAATGCAAATAGGTTTACAGTGAGGCCGACGATTTTGATCATGGTTATGCTAGAGTTTACTAAGGATCCCTATCCGCTGAATCAGAAAGATACGTTGGATGTGTTGGTTTGGTTGGGTGAGTCGGTAGTGGTGTTGGAGGATCAAAGCCTGAATGAAGAGCTGTCACGGTTGAGCTGCTAGTAGTGGGACCCCCTGACGTCAATTAGAGTGTGGGTTGCGCCCTCCAACCAACAGTTTTCTCGAGTCGGGAATGCCGGAATGTGGGTGCCTGAGGGGGCAAATGAGCGGTGGCGGAGTAGAGTCCTCTTTGTCGGACATGGCCCGAGAATGATGAGAGGTGAAGGTGGTTGTGGAGGAGGAAGATGGGTGGCTTTGGGAGGAGTAAGTTCGGCCAGCACACAGCATGACAACGATGGGAGGGGGTCTAGCAGTTGAGGAGGTGGCAGAAGTGTATTTTGGTCTTTCAAATTTTTGTATTTGGCCCAAAGGGCATTTTTGTCATTTCGGTCAATCAATGAAAAAAATGATCAGTAAATGTCGGAATTTAGTCTTTATGATTATATTTTCACTTTTGTTATATAATTAGGGTTGTTTTTTATATTTTGAATTATCTCAAGATTATATGTGCAATTACTGAAATATATATGGCTATATTTGTGTATATATATATTTTTAAATGAAGCTCCTTCTGTATCAAATTATATTGTCAACGAATAAAGTTGGAGGTAAAAATTTTACGGTAAAAAGTTAGCATCAAATTAAATTGTTACAACAGTTATCTGCTGACTCGGACATAACAATGATGATTTAAGCCCCATCCAGTTCGGTTAAAATGGAGTTGAGCTAAATTTATTGGAATTGAGAATAGTTGATAAGAGTTGAGCTGATTGAACTTGAGTTGAATTTATTGGAGTTGAAAAGACCCAAATGTAACTGAATAAAAATGAATCTTTCACCTATCACCATACCATCTGAACACTAGCAACCACAACTCAATGAACACCAGCAACCAACCACCACCATATCCTTACCACAAAATTACCATTTTCCCTACTTCTACTAATCCACAAAAGAGAATAATAAGCATCTCAAAATTTCTTTACCACCGGAGAATTCAAAATTTATAAAATAAAATGTAGACAAATACCAAATTCTAAAGATTGAAGTTTGAGATGAGATTAACGAGTAGCAGGTCAAAAAGTCAAAAAATTGAACACATAATTTTCTTGTAAATGATAAATGCATTTATGCCCGAGTTATTTGTTTAATGCACATATACCCTTCAATTTTTCAAAATTGTGCATACACCCCCACAAGTTTTTTGGAAGTGTACATATTCCCCTCCCTATTTTTCGTAAGTTCACATATACCCCTATAACCGGAGATTGACTTTTGAAAAAATAAAGGACATATGTGCACCAAATATGGAATAGGGGTATATATGCACTTTCAGAAAACTAAGGGGCATATGTGGAGTAAACAAGAAACTGAGAGGTATAAAAGCACTTTACTCTTCTCGTAATTTTCCACTCTCCGTCAGCAAAATAACAAAATTTAAATCAAGGCATCCGGAAAAATGTAAGTGTCAACATGAATTAATTTATTATTATTATATAATATAAGATTATAATTTTATTTTGAGTCCATTTCCTGAAAGACGTTCTTTTTATAAGTTAAGGAAAGATCAAGATTTAAATAGCAAATTAGAAAAAATCAAGATAAAAATTTTGGATTGCATTAATCGGGCCATATGCATAATAATTTTTTAATATTGTAACCAAAACTTTTTATCTTTCTATAATTATAATTTAAGCTCATCTTTCCATATGCGTACATGGAAAACGGTTTTTACCATATATTTTTTTATCACAAAAATAAAAGTAGGATATTGGGTTTTAATTATTTTTTTAAAATGCAATTGGACATTTTTCCATATATTTAAGACAAACCAAATGCTAGCTCCTCCTTCCAATAAAAAACTTAATTTACAATATAAAAGTTTGTAATACTCTCTCATTTCAAGTTGTTATTTAATATTCATTTAGTCAAAACTTCATTACTTTGATCCTGAAATTGAATTGGCATACATGTATGAATAATATTGTGTGATACACTGATAGATTCGTTATAACACAATAAAAAATATTAAGGATAAAATATTTTTCAAGTCATATGTTAAAAGTCAAAAGGTGACATTTGAAATGGGACGGAGGGTGTATAAAGAATTACTCTTGAATTACAATTGAGTTACCTTATTACAAGGTTTGTATGAATTCGGTTATTTTAAAATTATTTTCTTTTTTGACATTTTAAAATTTTAAAAATGGCCATGCTACTACAAACTAAAACTAATGTAATACTTTCATTGCAACACTTATTAAAAATGTTACAATAACTTATAAAGTG
Organism: Rubia peregrina; assembly: GCA_032355705.1. Classification (NCBI taxonomy): domain Eukaryota; kingdom Viridiplantae; phylum Streptophyta; class Magnoliopsida; order Gentianales; family Rubiaceae; genus Rubia; species Rubia peregrina. The sequence goes on from JAULKK010285715.1 coordinate 6,789, forward strand.
TTACTTAAAACTTTGAAAAGTGTTACATAAATATTGAAAAGTGTTACCTAAAATTTAAGATAATGCAACATCACTTAAGATAATACTTGTAAAAGTGTTGCAATAGGTTCAACTCAGTATTATTAGCACCTAAAGTAACACTTTTGCAAGTATTACCATAGGTGATGTTACATTAGATCTAACGTAACACTTCTTAAATTTAGGTAACACTTTTCAATATTTTTGTAACACTTTTCAAAGGTTTGAGTAACACTTTATTAGTTATTGTAACATTTTTAATAAGTGTTACGATAGCTCTAATTTGTAGTAGTGTCAGTTTGTCTATCAGAGGTGAGCCCACTACTACAAACTAAGGTTAATGTAGCACTTTGAAAGTGTCGCTCAACACTTTTCAAAATTTAGGCAACACTTTCAAAAGTTTAAGTAACACTTTATAGTTTATAAACTATTGTTACAGTTTAGTAAGTGTTGCAGGAAATGTATTACAATAACTTTAATTTATAACAGTGGCTAGGGCCTAAGACCAGGTTTGGTCAATAAGTGAATATTCTTGTACTACCTTTTAGTGGCATTATACAATTTTAAAATATGACAAAGTTTTGGGAAATATCGTCTTTTCATAGGTATATGGAAAGATATGGTTGAATTTGAATTATGAAAAAGTAAAAGGTTTTAGTTGCAATATTAAAAAAAATTATGCAACGTGCAATAGTTATAAGTTTATAACCCGATTAATGCAACCCAAAAATGTTATATTGATTTATTCTAATTTGCAGTTTGAACCTCGATCTTTCCATAACTTATGGAAAGACTGTCTTTCAAGAGACGGACTCCTAAAATATAGATATATTCATATTCTAAACCTAGTAGGGTTTTCCATGGATCTAGATGTTTCTCAAGAACTTAACATGTGTATTATTTTTGTCATAAATTGATTGAGAAAGGTGTATAAATGGAATGACAATTACCAAACTCCAGTAGGCAAATGGAAACAACTAGAAAATGGGCCCCTACTCTTTAGCATTATGTTTTTTTCTACTATCAAATTATACCTAACCCTTTGTTTCATTTCCATTTTTATTCCTATCATTTCAAACTAATTTGTGTCCCTCCAACAAGACATGTGCAGCCCATCCTTAGCTTTGAATTACTACCAAAGTTGTTGAAGAAAAATGTCACAAACCCAAATCTTGATTAAAAGTATTTGATGTATGATTTGGCTTTTTGGTTCTACCTAGATCATACACTCTCTTTATAATCTTCATCCCTTGGGATAATCAGATACCAGTTCAGATAATCAGATGCTAGCTCAATCGCTTAATGAAAAGTGATCGAATGGATCTGTCATGACAAATTAAAGATTTAGTTTTAGAAATGAAGAAGAGTATATGACAAATTTAAGTTTTATGCAAGGCTAGTTTAGATAATCAGATAATAGATTAATAAAGAGCAAATAGATCTTCCATAACAAATATAGGTTTTGTTAAGGATTTGAAGAATTTGGTATTCGACAAATTTAAATCTTTTGTACTTAGGAAGGTGGATAGAAGTTACGTAACTGAAGAACGCGACAGAGCAACCTCCTCAAACCAATGAAATTCATGTAATAGCTTATAAGTCTAATACAAGTAAAAAATTGAGGTCATCAAAAAATGATGGAATTTTTTAGGTCACTAATAATTTATATACTTCTTTACAACTAACACGATATAAAAAGTTTAATAGATCTATGAAATATATTTTTATAGTATTCTTAACATTTATATTAGGGATAAATACATTTATAATTCTAACTTTAGGGTGAAAGTGCAAATATAATCCTGCAATCTTAGAAAGTGTCAATTTTAACCCTAACTAATTATTGTATGTGCCAATTTAATCCTAACTTTCAAAAAAATTGTTTTGATATAGCCAAACTCCCTAATTCCGACATTGACCAAATGATTTCAGACATGACCGGAAAATGAAATGACAAAAATACCTATTTCTTCTTCAAACCTATCTTCGACAAATATCAGCCACCATCTGCCGCCCAACTCAGTTCTCCTCTCCCACCCAACTATGTTCTCATCACCCTCCTCCTTCCACCACCCCGTAGCCACCTCCCACTCTCTCTGTTCCTTTCTCCGCCGCTAGCTACCAGACGCCCTTTCTCCGCCACTCACCACCACCTCATAGCCACCTACCGCTCTCCCTCATCCTTTGTTCTTCGCTTGCCACCATACGTCATTTATCCGCCGCTTACCACCAGAAGTCTATTCTTCGTCGCTTGCCACCACCCCATAGCCACCTCCCCATCTCCCTTCTCTTTTCTCCATCGCTAGCCACCAGACCTTTCTCTGTCGCTCACCACCACCCCACAGCCACCCCCCGACAAACTCCACCCACGGCCTACGAACACCCCCCCCGCCCCCCCCCCCCCCCCCCACCCACCCCCCGACCAACTCCACCCCCGGCCTACGAACCACCCACCTCCCTCCCCCCCACCACCCTTGCCCTCACCCTCCCCCACCCTCCACCACCCTCCACAACCACACTATCGATTCCCCGCGCCACCTCTCTCCCTCCTCCTCCGCCGCCGCCCTCCGCCGCCGAGAGAGATATCGGCGTCACCATCCTTTGAATCTCGAAGAAGCTGATTGAGTCATCAACACCGCCGTGTTTGTTGCCATACTCATCAGAATTATCAAATGGGGGAAGAAACTCTCAGCTGTCGAGGAAGAAAGAAAAGGGGGAAAGCTGGCTGCGAAAGAAAGAAATGGGGAAGGGTTTTCATCTTTTTCTTTTGTATTTTTTTAGTCAAGGGAAAAATTATCTTTTCACCAGAATTCGGCCAAACGAACGTTGACTAAAAGTCAGCTGAGTGAAAAGTTATTTTGACACTTTCTGAAATTGCAGGATTATATTGGCACTTTCATGCTAAAGTTAGGATTATTTTACCACTTAACTCTTTATATTATATACATACCAACGAGATTTTGGCACAAAATTAAGAATCGGAACTCATTTTTTAAAAATTTGCTCTGATACTTAAATTTGTTTTTCTCTTTATTACTTTAGAAAACGAAGACATAAAAAAAGTATGCTTCAAATCATTATTTCTAGGCTCTACCCACTGGTCTATGGTAGTTTTGTGTGAACCCACCACCAAATCATTGTGAAGTTTGCTTTGATCCATCGCTATCTTATTGTGATTTGGAAGCTAATGAAAATGAATCATTGTATGTCATCATGTTTTCTGATAAATCAAATGATATTCACTTCTAATTAGCAATTTTCTTTGGCTTTACTGGTAATTTATCAAATATTAATTACTTCATCTTTTTTATTGATATTTAAAAACAGACAAAACAGAGAAAATATAATTAAGGGAGGAAAATATAATTTAACCATGTTTTGATATGAGCTGGCATGCTCCCATTCGATGCATGGGCTTATTGGAGACAGATGGTGCTTTATGTCTTGTCATTTTAATTTGCTGTCCATTAAAATTTTAAATTAAGAAGCGAAGAACAAGAACAAGAATAATACTCCTTCTTGTTTTTATATATTGGCCTCTGGTAAAAGGTAAAATCTTGGAAAATACCGTATTTCCATAGGTATGTGAAAATTAAGATCGTGTTGAATTAGAATTATAGAAAGGTAAAATGATTTAGTTGCACTATTAAAAATTTATTATTTAACATGCAACATTTATAAATTTATGACCCGAAAATTATATCTTGATTTCTTATATTTTGCAGTTTAAATCTTGATTTTTTTCATAACTTATGAAAAAATCATCTTTCGAGAGACAGACTCCTTGTAACATGACACAATATTTTAGAAAAGTAGAAATAGTGGTGGAAATTGTATTGGAACCGGGAAAAGTAAATTGAGTGGATGGAAACAATATAGTATTTGCCAAAATAGGAATGACCCAATTTTAAAAAAATCATCCAAAAAGGAAACGAAAATGGAGTAAGTAATCTTTTAATTTTCTTACCATTAACACCTTATTGTTAACACTGATATTATGATGCTTGAATTGGTTTTAATGTAATTTATCATGTATGGGCATAATTAAATGGAATGAGGGAAAGTTAATATTAGATGAATGGAAATGATATTTTTATGCTATAAAAAAGTGTGATAATTTTTATATAAAAACATATTAAAATTAAAAATGTGACCATCTTTAAAAATAAATAAAGGATGTAAGAAGAATTACCAGATTAGTAAACAAAAAATATATATTTTTAAATATACTTCACCCGTCCTCGTTCTATAAATGTTCTATTTTTACATTATTCAAAGATAAATTTAGACTGTTAATAAATTTTTATTACGTATCGTAAAATATTAAATTAAAAAATATGCAATACGATAAATATAGCAAGATTTAACATCTACAATACTCACACCTATAAATTTATATATTTTTACAATTTAAATTGTTTAAACTTTATTAAAATATAGGCAGAGCTAAAAAAAAGTGTACTCCTACCTCCATTTCGTTGGATGTGACACTATAGATTTAGGTGATTGGATTTAGGTGAATGAAATTGAATTTAGAAAGGAAAAAAAAAGTAGAATGAATAGATGAAATTGAAATAATCTTGTCCTAAAAGTAAAGTGTGTCAAATCCACAAAAACAAACAAATAAGAAAAATGTGTCCATCCAATGAAACAGGGAGGGTAGTATTACTTGGTTACCCCAATTCATTATGTATTACTATTTTAGTCTATAAAAAAATTAAGGAAAGGACTATATATTTATTGTACTAATTTTTTTAATAACAATTGTTACTTCAATATATATTTTGTGATTTCACCACGATAAGGGTAGTATCATTTTTTCTTGGCAACATCCATCGGGAGTAAAAACTAGTAATTGTGTGTGTTTGAAAAAATGGAAAGAAAAGAAAGAGCAATCACCACTCAATGGCAGAACTAGGGTGGCGAGCCGCTGCGGCCTCCCCCAACCTCCGGTGAATGAAGGGTAAATATACATCCCCCTCTTCTAGGATCCGCCCTGGCCCGCCCCGTCCCTCCTCGCCCAGGATCCACCCTACCCTGCCCCTTCCCTCTTCACATTTTGGTCTAGTTCCGCCACTGTCACCACTTATCCGCTCCAGAGGCCAACTCGACCATAGGCAGAGGAGTGAAAGTTGTAAAAAAAAATTAAAAAATATATACTTTCGATACCTGAGCGTGTTTATATTGAACATACCATAAGCTAAAAAAACTTATTAATAAACTATAAACTATCAAGACTAAGTCGAAGCATAGCGGTTAAATGAGTGTACTTCCTATGATTTTTTAAGAGTGATGCATTTCTTAGGTTTATGTGGAAAAAGGTCAGGGACAAGGTTCAATCAGCCATTATTGTCTCCATCATACCTTGGTGTTGAATCGGATGGAAGTTCATCAATCTTGGTCTCTAAATTCATACTCTACAAAATCATATCACATTGCCAGTAGCTAGGTTTAGGTTTATGATTGGATCAAATGTTGCATTAGGACTAGTATGAATAAAAATGTCAATACGTTTAAGCACGTAGTTACGAGTACTGCTACCATTGTTTCTCACACTATAATGATCATGAATGTGTGATTTTAATGCACTGATTTGTTGGTGGTGCAATTCAGGTGATTATTAGATGGCATTTTCAATTATTCAATTGAAATTTAAACAAGATTTAAATTATTCATTACCATTATCTCACCCCCTTCAAGCACCTTAAGAACACATCCATCAAAGCTACAGCATCACCCCACCACTTTTCTTTTTTTAATTAAACCACCATTGGTGGGGGGATATTTATTAGCCTCCCCAAACCCTAAAAAGTTGATTTCCTCATAGGGAAGCAATTTGTAAGATTACATTTTAAGTTGAGAACCTAATCTGTATCTGAAGCGCGGTAACACGCTATAACTACAAACTAAAAAGTGCGAAGGAATACATCTGAAAATCCTAAAGTCTAATGCCCTAGAGCATCTAACTATCCAGCAGGTAAAGCATCTGTGACTTGCATCACCCAGGACTGTATGTCCTAGCCAACCAAAGTCCACCAGTCTAAATCCATTCACAGATATGCCGGGAGTAAGTCGTCGAGACTACTCCGACTTGGATTTCTCCTACACTGTTACTAGAGTAGAGACTAGAAGCCCAGGGGGTTTTCCATCTGGCCAGCTAATCCAGTTACAGGGGAAAACAAACAGATAGGCATATTGTATTTATAATAAATACAAACAGGTAATAAATACAATATGTGAGATATTGTTAAAGGCAAAGTTTTGGGAAAGATGGTCTTTCCATACGCATATGGAAAGATGGAGTTGACTTAAAATTGTAGAAAGGTAATAAGTTTTAATTACAATATTAAAAATTTATTATGAAACATGTTGTAGTTATAAGTTTATGACCCGATTAATGTAACCTGAAATTATTGTCTTGATTTCTTCTAATTTGCAGTTAAACCTTGGTCTTTTCATAACTTATGGAAAACCATCTTTCAAGAGACGTACTCATCGTTAAATTCGTCTTAACATCTATTTTTTAAATATTAATTTTTTATGTAAAATTGTTACATGTAACTAGACTTATTAACGGTCGACCGTGAAAAAATAAATATGTCAATAATGATTGGACAGAAAGAGTAGTTTTTTTGTGGATTTAACTACTCCTAGACTCCCAGTTCTCATTTTTGCGACTTAGGTTATATTAGTTGATTACGGTCACACTTTACACTGATTTGATTTCACTGATTTGGAAATCAAAAAATTGAAGAACACATACAATGAAAAGTGGAAATGGGTGAAAACTTTCTGTATTGATTAAGTTAAAAGAAACAGTTTATGACCTCCCATTTATAGAGGTAGTCAACTAACAAACTAACTACAACTAACTAATCAGTTAAACCAACTAATTACAACTAACTGATTTCAACAGATGCAACTTGCAGCTCAACTTGCAGCTTCTAGTTTGCTTCTGGTCCAATCCGGATACTTCTTGATGCTTCTGGAACAACTCCAAGTTCAGAATCATGTATCAAGTATTCCATCACGCCCCCGTCAAGATGAGG
>JAULKK010285743.1:0-13851 GCA_032355705.1 Rubia peregrina
ATATGAAGACAATATAAAATTTGTGTATTAAAAAAGGATTTATTGGGACATTATGTAAAAGGCATATCCCAACATTTTATAATTGTGTTTGGATATTAATGTTATAAAGACAATAACTTATGTAGCACGATTAAATCTCAATTAACATAATATTGTTAAATTCAAGAAAAATGAAAGTGTGGTATAAAACCTTTTTACAACATTTTTGTTATTAATAAATATTTATTTCTTGAAAATTAAAGTATTTCCATGACCATGTTATAGTTATGTAAATATTATTTGTGGGGAAAAAGATTAAAAGTGTGCTTAAAAACCAATTAAAACATCCTGCAAGTAATATTTAAGTAAAAATAAATTTAAAAAAATGTTCAATTTCTTTATATAATAGGTGCCTTCCTTCACCTTGCGATTTGGGCAAAATTATACCCAACATCCTTAATTAGTTTTGGGTTATACATGAATGTGCTTTCCATTTCTTTACTCTCTATGTTAAATTCTAATATCATTTGTTTTTTTTTTAGGATCAAATCCCACTGAATCTCTTCAGATGATGATGATTGAGAAAATAGGCACATAATGGCAGCAGCTGAATCGGTCTTCAAAGCAATCTGTTCTGCGACTAATTTTCGCTCCAATGAGAAGCTGAAAGCCTTGCTCTCGACCTGATCCTAATATTCTGCAAAATAACACAAGACCGTACAAGACACCAGCATACTTCTCAGTAGCCCCATCAAAGAAACGGCCCATTATCTCCTTGAATCATTCACCAGTTTTCAGGATCTCAACCTTGAATTATAATAAGCTCAAAGGCTCCCAAGATTCATCAACAAGCTAGTCTCACAGATAAGATCCAGAAAAATCAAATTAGCCTCGTAATAAAAGAACAATAATCAATTGTATTTAGTTTGGTTTTTGAGTTTCAAAACATATCATGTGATCAGTTACTATAATAAACAGTTATCAGGATGAGAAGGTGTGGATGATTCTTGTCAACAAAAAATTGAATGTAAAAAATAAGGAGGGCACAACAGAAACAACCATCCTCTATTTCTATGTGGGATCAGCTACAAGATAATATCACACCATCGTATTTAGCTGAGAGACATTGAAAAGGAGCATCAAAGAAAATTTTGACGATTAAGGTATATGTGGCTGGGTGTTATTTTATTGTGTACATTCTTTATGTCATTTTCACTATGGCTTGGGTAAGACAAGCTATGAGCTAATGTGTTCAATTTTTTGTTTCTATTAGATTGTAAAACATAAATCTATTTCATCGAAGCTCTTCCATCATTCACATACTCTTTTACATGTAAGAAAATGGCAGAAAATTATTCAGATTCACTTTACTAACAAAGTTAACAGCAGCCCTTAAGCATACAATGGAACAAAAAAATGGACATCAATAATAGATTTTAGCACTTGAAAAACTTAACTTAATTCAAGCTAGAAAAAGATAGACTCTGCACAAAACCTGAAGCAAATGTGCATCAAGTTTAAAGTTCTTCAGAAATAAACCTTCAGAGCCTCTACAAACATAGCCATGAGTTCCAACCGTCTCAGTGAATCATACAACACTGCGTCATATTGCTGCAAAAGGAACCATCAATCAAAAAAACCATCATAGCAATAGTGTAACAGAAAATAAACCTGGCACATCAAATGATCCAATCCTTGGTGAGCAATCAAACAAGTAAAGATGATGTCGCAGAAAATTGAAGGAAAACAAACCTCATCTTCACTGTTATCTACAATCTCCTTGATCCTCATGACCTCTCAAAACATTTGAGATTCTCGTTCGATCTCATCAGTGAGTGCCCCAACATCACCATAACTATAGCTGCAAACTGATGACGATGATGATGCAGATCATCCTCAGCTTTGTTGTCTTTAATCTCGACACCCTGCTTCTCCTCCTCTTATCGGTCATCGCTAGGACCCCCCAGCTCTAGTTTATCACAACCAAAGCACTTGGTTACTTTACAGGTAGAGAGATACTCAGCAATTCGATCATTTCTCGACATGAACTCTTTCGGACAATCAATTGCAGCTATCATAATAGTGTGCTCAATGATATATATCTGTGTTCGCAGTCAGAGATTAGTCCCTCAATTTCACAAGAGGCCCTGAACTCTTGCCTATGTTAAAGCTCTAGGCATCAAATTACAATGTTGTCACAACACAGATATCAAAACCAAGTATTTACCCAATCAACATCTTCTGTACACGAGAGAATAATCGGAAAAATTATTCAGGCAAAATAATCAATTTGTATTTGTAAACTTTTGATATGCACAATTATAATTCATGCTTCTTGTTGTGAGCATAACCGAAACGAGTAATACAACAAATGCATAAAATGAAAGCAAAAGTGGTTGTCTCAAATTTAGATATCTCAAATTTTCTCTCTGGAAAAGAGAAAAAACAGAAGAAAACATACAAATTTATTAAAAATTAAAAAAATTAATTTACACCATATTGATGAAAAAGAACGAACCCTTGTCATCAAGATTCCCATTAATAAACCCTCAACGATTTCTTTCTCAGACCCAGTAGCTAAAACTCCCCGTCTGGACGACATACCCGATTCGCCAGGGCAACGTGGGCTTGATTCCATTGCTGCTGAGCTGTTATTTGATTTTATACAATTGATAGAGAACAATCGTTCCTCTTTAGTGGGTGCCTTTGCCGCTTTTATCTCAATCCCCAATTTCGATTATCAACCAAAAAATCCGCTTGATAACCGAAAATGGTGGCTCTGATCAATTCTATAGAGAAATTTCATCTTTTGTGTTCCCGCTGATCTGAGCAAACTTCGCGCTTTTTTCCCCATTTTCTCCCGCGCTCTCTGCCTTCTATATTCTGGAATCTTCCTTTCCGTCTCTCCTTTTTAATTTAAATTTAAAATGCATATTTGATTATTTTTTCACAAAAAGTCTTGCTTTATACCGTTCAACAATTAGATGGACCATTTATTGCAAATTTTCCTTTTATTTTCTGAAATAACACTTTTCTTTCATTTTTTAAATTCAAAATGTAATTTTTTCCCTCAGTAATAAATATATTTTTATCTAAAAAAACAATAAACTTGTAATTTTCACTTTATGTTATATTTATGATATTAATAATATAATTTATTTCTTGTTAAAATTTTGATTTTTTCAAATGCATAACTAATTCTATCAAGTATGCAAGTACTATATATTGGTGTGACTCTTTGATGGTGGCGGAATCCTGACAATGTACAGGAAAGATTGATTTTTTATGTTAGATTTTTTAAGTTAGTTAATGATTACTTTATTTAAAATATATATTATTTACTTATGTTTATATCGAACTAGAAAAAATTTCAAATTTTCAAAACTTAAGTGAAGTTAACTTGTATTCATTAGGAGGGTAAAAATGAAATTGTAAGTTGATGTGAATATATGTATTTAATTCAACCACAGAAAAAATAAAGAATATGTGAAGCATAAAAAGAGAAGAAAATAAAATTTGGGAGTGAAAAAAGTAAAATACAATTTGAAAGACACAAATTTAAACAAATATAAGAATTAAATGACATTTTCATAACCGTCATAGCAATGATATATCGACCATAGTGCATAGTCATACAAACACAGTAAAGAATACAAGCAGTTGTGACAAAGTGATCATCTTTATGATCTAGAAGGTACTGGGGAAAAAAGTGATAGTGAGATACTTCAAAGTACCAACCAATGACTGATAATGACGAGGCTGATTTTAATTTCTTTTATCATCTTCCAAAGCTCAGTTTTATCCAGGTTTTACTTTGAGAACAGGTGAGAATAGGATACAGGAGGTTAAAAGGCATATAAGCCATATTAAGCAGTACAAAAAGGGTTCATCATATGATATCCCAAACTAATGTCATGGCCATTTGGTAAGGTCAGAGAAGGTGCAGTCTTGTTGATTATTAAAAAAAGGGTCTAAAGTTCCAATATAAAACAAAAAGGATCTAGAGTAAGAACTAAGCCATACACGCCCAAAATGGTTTCTTTCTACACTCAAACCACTCGTTCTTTATTAGTTTGGTGAAACTCAATACACTGTCACCGTAGTCAATTTAAAACAACAGCTTTTACTAGTAAATGGAGTTCAAGAGAATAATTAAAACTACAAGTACACAAGTTTTCCACAATATAGTACAACTGAAATGCAATCTGAATTGCATAATCATAAAAGGAAAAAAAACTACAAAAGAACTTGAGCCCAAAGACTAAGCAAGAGGTTAATACACATAGGGGGAGACTGAAACTTCAAAATCAGTTTGACAATTGGTTATGCTACAATTTAATATTCAGAAGCAATTATCCCAATTATGAAAACTTGAAGGTACTTAACAACAAAACCGGCCTATAAATGAAGAAGAAAGGTTATCACTGTAAATCCCAACCACTGCTCTTAAGAAGCACTACAGTAGATATGAGCATAAAGTACAGAGAGCCAATTTAGAAAAAAGAGAAGAAATTAGTAAAGTATAAACGAAATGGTAATTTAACTTACACAGAATCTGTCCAAACATTGACTACCACCGAGTAAAAGATCAGCAGGATAGATTGATGATGTTCCTGAGCAAATATCCAACATCACATTTCAAGAAAAGGGCAAGTGATAAGGATACAGAATTACGATTAATCGAATATGTACCATCGTAATCACAAAGTAAATATCACAAACACATGGTGTGCATCATTAACATTCAATTACTGTCAAATAAAAAACTTACAATTTGTAGGCATTCATCTGATTTGTTCTTTGAGATGTTATGCGAAGCAAATTTATGTCCGCTCCACCTGCGATCCGTCCTTCAAAGTTCAAATTCTAGCTTGAGAGGTCTCAATTTTTCAGATTGATCGAAATGCAGACTCGATATTTTCGCTCCATTCTTTCTACGTTTGGCGCCAAGTCTCTTTTACTATCTAATATCAGATTTAGTGAATTTCATTTTCTTTTTTCTTTTTCTTTCTCGTTTTCTATATTTTAACCATTTATGTTCATAAAGCAAACTACATTTATTCTCATTTTTTAAAAATATTTATGTTTTTCAAATCCTCTAATGCTTAATATTGTATGTTGTTTCTCTAATCCCTTAATACTTTATATTGTTTTATTTTTAAAATATTGTATATATTTTTTCATATCTTGAAATACGTCATTTCCATAAGTTATGAAAATATCAGGGAATCAAGTGCAATTTTACCACAAAACGATAAAATATTCACGGGTTAAAATAATTAAAATTTGAATTATAGTCTATTTGAGTAAATTCACATACCTATTTGAATTTTGGTTGGAACGTTACATACTTCTAGTAAAACCTATAATTTATATGTTTTATTCATGAAATTTAAATATTTTATGATCTTTCTTAAACCACTTCTCACATAATGTAACCAACATATGTTTAATATAAATAACTGAGCTATGATACGCGATCTGTTATGTAGGTGGTTTGAATGATAGTACTAGTTGGGAATTTTTCATTATAACGAGTTAGATACTAAGTCTGATCTGCTTATTGTAGTTCACATCACAGATCGACGATACCCGATATGTTATTAGGGTGGCTCGAGTGATAGTACTAGTCGTTAATTTTTCATTATAACGGGTTGCATACTAAGTTCGACAAATAATTATGCTAATTAACAAGTTTGAATGTGGAGCACATAAATACGACTAACCACTTTCATATTATTCCTTTGTTTTTTGATTATGTGAAACTACATACAACATATATTAGATAGGGAAACCAATTTAAGTGGCCCCTAAACTATTGTTGTCATTCACTTTAGTTCAGAGCCAAGTTTTTTCAAACATTAAACGAAGTGTCAAAGATGAGTAATGATAATAGTTTAATGGGTCAAAGAAATCGTATTCCCTATAAGATAAAGCAAACTTTTACTTACATCCAATTTGTATTGAACCACATGGTCTGACAGGTACCCTATTCTAGACCACTAGTTGATTGCTTTAGCTGATATGTATATGTGATTCGATTAGCTAATTGTATAAAATGTAATTAGTAAACTATGCTTAAATATCATAAACTCCGTATACTGTATTGTTTATTTTAAAATGATAGTAAATGACGTATAAGAATTTGTGAATATCAAAACCCCTTTGTTTTTATCCCACTCGATCGATCAGTTCCCATTTTCTTCGCACATAAACCACACGACTCAACCTCTAATCCTAGGAAAAAAATTCAGCGTGCCCAAATTGTGTTTCCCGCTCAACCTCTCTCACAATTGGTGCCCGCCAAATCTGATGTCAATCACCTATAATCATCCCCGACTCTGACGGAATTCAACGTCAAATCTGCAACTTACCCCTGATCCGATGGACCGATGGACTACTTATATGAAATACACCATCATATGGAGTATAAAGTTGAAGAAAGGTGTTCTGTGTCAGTTCATCAATTGGAGAGGTAATTCTCAAAATTTACTGTCTATTAATCTGCTGATTGGTTTCATCCTGAATTGGGTTAAATTGCTGATTGGTTTCATCCTGAATTGGGTTAAATTGCTGATTGGTTCCACTGCATTTTGCGATACTATCACAGTGACCGGGTCGGTTATAAATGGGTCCATCTCTCGGATTATAATTGGGTACCAAAATTGTATTGTCTCATTGATATTAATGTGTTTGTTTTTCCCCTAGTTTGTAATTAGATTCTTGAATGGTTTCAAATGTTTGGGGTTTAATTTTAATTTCATACAGTTTCTAGTACTGGTGAGTGGCGACTGGATATGTACCTTGTGATTGTTATGGTGCAGTACAATACCATGAATTTAGTTTCCCACCACCGTCCTAGCATATTTTGATTAAACTACTGCCAAGTTTGTAAATTCACGGTATTGTACCGTAAATTTCTTGTAATTCATGGTTTGGAGTCTGTTGATATTTTGATTAAATGGAGCCTGCAAATGGGGATGAAAAATTATTGAGAATAGAGTGGTTTGTTGCATTGCTGATTTGATGTTTTTCTCATATGTCTATATTAATTTAAATATCATAATCCGGAAAAGGATTCAAGACTGTAGTTAAAGGGTTATTATTTATATAACTTTCAAGTTTTATGCCTTGGAAACCAAATCCTCTAGAACTTTGGTTTCTTGTGTCTCTAGTCACTTACAGATTGCTTACATATTTACATGTATTCTTGGCTATTAGTGGTGGATTTTGATATCCATGTATAAGAGAGAACTGGTTTACATCCAATTGTACTAGTGTTTTGCTACTACATGGTGCTTATCTTATAATAAAAAGGTGATCTACTAAGCTCCATGCTTTGTCATTAGTTGTTAACTTTAGTCATGTCTATAGCAGAGGAAGAGACCATTCAGTGAGTGCAGTTCATTGTTAACTTCTTCGGGTTATTCTTGCTGCCTGGAGAACTTGTGTGTAGTGGTCCTAGTAGACAATGTGGGATCTTTCATACTAGGCTTGATTTGTTTGATTGGTTGCTAGGCGTGATTTGTTTGATTGGTTGCTAGGCTTGATTTAAGCATTACAATTGAGTTAAGTTTTGAGTTTTACTAATATTGAACTACTGTGTAGGCAGATTAAGAATGACGTTCATTCAGGCTAAAACATGAATGGTTCAAATGGATTGAGACGGCAACACTGTTGCTATCCATCACGTCTGATGATGCACATGTTTAACATATTTTTGCTGCTGTTCTTTAATATGATTAGGAAAGGGTTAAGTTTTCCAAATGTATCATATTTGAGCTGTGACTACTTAGGCACGATATGGCGTGAATCTTACTCCTTCATTTCTTGTTCCACTTCAAATGCACTGGTTGTCTTGACATTGTGAACAATTACGAGTCCTTGTTGCCTGACAAGAAGGCTTTATTTGATGTCTATCTTTTGTACTGGCTAATGCTGCATTTATAGCCGATGACACCTTCAATGACGGTGACAATGCTTTGTAAGTTCATATCCCTTTTCTAAAATAAATGTTTGTTACCGTGTCTGGAATTATGCATCATACAAGTATAATATTTGCATTCCACGTCTTATTTAGTAATAGGTATGCAATATATAAGTGAAGTTGGATGTTCACCGAGAATTTTTATTTCTCTGCAGCTACATACGACCTCAATTATTTTATACAACCCTTTATTTTCATTTATCCAGTTGGTCTAGGAAACATGCTGCCATATGCCGTTAAAGGTGTAGAAGTACCTTGTGATCCCCTTGCTTTTGCTGGCCTCTTAGGTTCGTTTCTAACTGTATATCACATTCATCATGCCTTTTACTCCACAATCCGTCCTTGTTATACTAAACCTAGTATTACAGACACTATCTTATGTCTACCATCACTGGGAGATCGGAACTAAAATAATGTGCTATTTAAGTTGCTTTGATCTCGTTTCTAATACTAAATAGAGTATTTTTTTTGTTGTTTCTTCAGCCTGTTGGAGTCCATCTTTCCGACCATTAGGCATATGCTAGTCTGGCAGTAAGAATTCATGGTTACAAGTGTCAGAAATTTGATGTACGTGAGTAATGTTATTATTTTAACTTATGTTTCAACTCATTGATTACTTGACATTCTTGAGAATTACATGTGATTTTGCTTCACAAAGAACGACAGAGAAAAAGCGAAGGCCCGGGAAATATTGTCAGCTTGACAATGTAACTTTTGGCCCCAAATTTCAAGTTGATTAAGCTTCTATTGATGCCAAACTTAGAGCTGAAATTGCAGCGGTAGAAAGAGCTAACGGAGAGGCTTGTGAATGTGGTCTTTCAAAAGCAATGTCCAAGTCTGATTTATTCTTCTTCTGTGAGTGTTCTTCCATTAGTTTTTCATTGCTATTATATACAATTATATTGATCTCTAGTGTCCTTGGCTAATGAAATGTGAATTTTCTGCAGGATTTGTATTGTCAATGAATTAGCTCAGAGAAGGAAAACAAAGTTAGTGAGGCATTAGAAGATAATCAAGAACAACGTAGATTGGTTTACTAAACAATTTGCTAATGTCATTTTTAAATTTTGTAACATTACAATATTGTCATATTAAGTCATTTATAAAAACATTTGAGATATATTGCTGGATGAATCAATTTTAACATATTAATGGTGAGTAGGAAGGCTTTCTATGAGTATATCTACTTGTGTGATGATAATCATTGATGATACACTATAACATGTACTCACAATCTTCTTCTAGAACAATACTTTTTGTTGTCATAGAATATCTAATAAGACACTTTTATGTGAGATTATTTGTAGGTTAACGAAACAATCAGAAATGTAGTTTTAACATATGATATAACACATGAAAATATGTTGCGATAAGTTTAACATGTATATAATATGGCATGCATAGACGTATCTTCAATGGGATCTATTGGGACATTAAATTATTGTGCTAACATTGCTCAAATAAAACACCAACTAATGTGGCATTAACTTATATATCCTTACACTCTTGTGTGTCGAAATAATATACCTATTTCCACAATGTCCATTTTCTAAATTTCACTAATTTTAAATGATAATTACTTATCACAACATATTTAATATATATATAACGACAATATAACGTGTGGCAATATAATATCTATCCAACACCATTATAGATTTTTTCAATAATTTAATTAAGATCCAAAAATACCTATCGCAACACTTAGACCTATAATAACACCAGCAAAACCACACATTAACAAAGTGTTGGGATACCAAAAAAGTGTTACCATACGTGTATTTTTACAACAATTTTACGTGTCAACAAAGACCATTTTTCTAGTAGTGGTAGTTATATTCCACA
The DNA here is from genome assembly GCA_032355705.1 of Rubia peregrina. Classification (NCBI taxonomy): domain Eukaryota; kingdom Viridiplantae; phylum Streptophyta; class Magnoliopsida; order Gentianales; family Rubiaceae; genus Rubia; species Rubia peregrina. The sequence continues at coordinate 9,812 of JAULKK010285743.1, forward strand.
GTGCGATGTGCGGTGAGCTGGATAGAAATAATCATATAAATAACTATTAGTTGTTACTAACAAAAAAGGCATTAACATGATAATATGTATAAGCAATTTTCGTACATAAGATGGTACTTCAAAGTTCATAACATATGATTGAAAAAATTGACCAAGTGATGTCGGGTTTAGCCCAAAATAACATCCATAATTTCATCATATGAATGAGGCATTTACATCAAAAGAGAGTATACTCGAGGGAACAAAATATATTCACATATATGCAACAACTAACTGAAAGCTAGCCTAACTTTGGCTTCTTCCCTTCTGCCTTTGAAGCCTCAATTTCAAGCTGGGATAGAAAATTCTTTTTTGCCTTTGGGTGAGCTACTTGAGAAGCTTCAGATACTATCTTACAACCAATATATATGATAAACTAAATTCGAATCAAGCAAAGACTTGTATGCACCAAATGCATTTGCATTAAAGAAACGTATCAGTATCTTGAATAGTTGAATGTTGTATTGGTGCAGGAAGTGTTGGATTTCCTAGTTTAGATGAGCTTCTTAGAACGCGGTTTACTAATTTTCCAGAAGAAACATTACACGGCGATGCATTGTCATTTAAAGCAGCATCATCATTTCCTTTTTTGGCAGGTAAATTTCACCCCCGGAACAGCAGAACAAATTGCTCTCGGCTTTAATTTTTTTTTTGCTTTGCAATGAATACAATCAGCAACAATAGGTAGCGTTTGAGCAGAAGTAGGAACATTATCTCCCAAAGAAATATTTATGTGCTTTCTTGTCTTCTATCCACCTAATCAAGAGAAAAATATTGAATACGCATGAGAGAAATAGCAAGAGAAACAAAATTTCTGTAATTTATTCAGTACTTGAGATCCAATACAAACTAATGTCAGCACAATAAGTTGTTATTACTCTTTTACAATTAAAATATCTCATGGTAAAGTACTCAGGAGCACAAAAAATGATAAATATAAAGTCACCGAAGGCGAGAACAAACACATATAAACCTCGTTAAGCTGTCACTCCATTAGAGTCGATGATTGGTAAATAAGCGTGAGAAGAGAGGGCTCCTACCACTGCATATCATCTGACATATGATGAACCAAGGAACTTCCTAGCGGCAATGGATTATCAGTGAAAATCTGGCCATTCAGATAGTGTATTTTTTGTTTCTTTGAACCTGTATTCAAAGATCACTCATGGCTGAATAAAACATTCTTGAATGAAATATAAGAAAGTAAAAATAGTAAAGAATTGCTCACATTGAGCTGCTGCTGGATGCTGATCAGTTTTTCGAGATTCAAGAAATGCGTTAAAGTCATTTGTTCCCTCTTCCCTTCAACATTTGCCTTTTTTCGTCTTTGGATATCTCAGCACCTTTCTTTGCTTTGCATTATGAGTTGGGTGAGAGACTACGTATGCTGATGTTTTCACAATTTCAGGCCCCAGAACCAAGGGAATGAGTACATTTGATCCACCATTGGATGAAACATGATCAGCTGCAGTGGAGATCTACCTTGCATCTGTATTTGGACCTGCATATCACCTAAGGTTTAGTAGATTTTTTTTTTAATAAAAAATTTGCACTTGGAAAATTGGATAGGTAGAATATATATTGATAAAACATTTGTAAAATTGTATTATAAGAATATAAAAGAACCACATTTGTAAAACTGGATCCACTAACGACTCCTAACTCTCTTATTCAAAAAAATAAAAGAATATTTTTCAATGTAAAATAAAAGGAGTTATTCACATTTATAACCCTGACTTTAGGTTGAAAGTGCCAATATAACCCTGCAATCTCTGAAAGTACAAAATTAACCCTAACTTATTATTGTATTTGCCAATCTAACCCTAACTCTTAAAAAAATTGTGCCGATATACCCAAAGTCTATCTTTCTAGCGTTGACCGTGAAAATTCTGGCAAGAGAAAAAGGAAATTACTAAAATACTCTTGAACTAAAATCTAAAAAAATGTTTGGTCGAAATACCCCTCAGAGTTATATAGGGTTATTTCAGCACATAATCAATAAAGTCATGGTTATATCTGCACTTCCGATATAAAGACAGGGTTATTTCAGAACATAGTCAATAAAGTCAGGGTTATATATACTTTTCTGATATAAAGACAGGGTTATTTCAGCACATAGTTAATAAAATGAAGATGCTTCTTCTTCCATTCCTCACTCCTCATCGAACCCAAGTTGTGATATCCCCCCATTTTAGTCGCTGTCATTGCCGGAATCTTCCCCTGTACTTCATCATGGGCTACATCATAGTATAATTAAGGGTCACTGCTTCCCCTGTAATTAATGCATGCTGGTTTCCCTGTTAATTCCAGTACCTTATAGTACTTCCCTGTACTTTTTAAAAATTGAAATAGTTTTACTTGAACTATTGTGTAATGGCACTTCACACATTTTGAAGAGGTTGTAACGATGAAATTACAGCAAAACAACATCAATATCAATTTTAATCCATGCCCAATTTTCCAAATTTTTTAATTGCCCCAAATTCGACCTAGGACTCACGTACGACGGAGAATTTTCTTTACCTGCGACGGAGAGTCGAAGCAGGGCCACTGGATGTGGTATTCAAGGAGGAAGAAACGAGGGAGTTTCGACGATGGTCGGGCATAGGAGAAATGGGAAGAGGAGAAATTTGGAGAAGAAGCGGTCGGGCGATGCCTCAGTTTCTGTGCTTCGGGCTGAAGAAAGCAGGAAGAAGGGTGGAGCAGGAAGAAAGCCTGGGGAAGAATATAAAATGCAAGAGGAGAAAAGGAGAAAAAAGTAAGGGCCAAGGACGTTGTTTCATAGTTTGTGACTTTTTCCCTTTTTAAAAAAATAAGGGCAAAATGGTATTTTTACCTTATTCCGGCAGTAAACTAGTTGAATAAAAAGTCAACGTGGTCAAGAGTTATTTTAGCACTTTCTGAGATTGCAGGGTTATATTGACACTTTCAGCCTAAAGTTAGGGTCATTTTAGCACTTAGACTTTTTTAATTCAAGGGCAAAATTGTCTTTTCCTTAAAATCCGGCCATAAATCAGTTGACTAAAAAGTCAAATGAGTCAAAGGTTATTTTGGCACTTTCTGAAATTTCAGGGTTATATTGACACTTTCAATCTAAAATTAGGGTCATTTTAGCAATTAACTCAAATAAAAATAAACCTCCCTTGGCCATATATTAAATGGTCAATTGAAATTGGTAATGACATATATTCTCATTGTGAATCTACATCCTCCTATATAACCATGGGGAAAAACTAAATCAGGACCATATTACGATGAACAAACAACTAAAATAACCGTAAAGAGGATAGAAAGGATAATTCAAATTAAAATGGGGAGAGAAGCAACAGAATTTGAGACTTGTAAGGTACCATAATTTGAGAAGGCCGTAGTTGGCGCTACACCCAACAGGGTTGTCAAGTGCAAAACCAAATTTCGATGCCATCTATTGCAAGTTTTGTTTGAGAGGTGAGCTAATAACCTATAACTTCACCTCCAAATTTGGTGAAACTGCATCCTTGGAAATTACCACCATACAAACCAAATGTCACAAAACAATATATACGGATGTATAATGCTTAAGGTGGGGAAAGGAGTATAAAATTTACGTGCATGATTAGAGTTACCAGAGGTGCTAATTCCTTGTCACTGCAATGTTCATTTACAAAGTTTTTAACATTATTTATCAGAGGTGCTGCAATGTATGTAGCAGTGACCAGAGGTGCTAGCATTGTAAATGTTAATGTTGGTTAATAGTTTAGTTTCCTTCTCATTGTATTAGTTTTTAAAGATAGTTACAAGTGTATTCTAGGAATATTCTAGAGTCCTGGTGAACGTCGTTTCAATCACCAAAATAATCTGCAATCTCAACACAATATTAGTATAGAGCAAGCAGGTCGTATCCACAGAGAACGGTGTAATTTCTATCAAATTTAAACTACCAATAGGGTTTGGTTTAGCAACCACGCCTATGATTTGAGATTTGTTTAATAAAACTAATGAATTACTAAGCTAAAAATAAG
>JAULKK010285752.1:0-13848 GCA_032355705.1 Rubia peregrina
GTCTAAAATAGTCATTTTGTAACTTAAAAGCACTTTTGTTTTTAGATTTACCAAACACTTCAACTGCTTTTATCATTAAAAAAGCACTTATAAACTAATTTTACCAAACACTAAAAGTGCTTTGCTTTTCAGCAGCTTATTCTCATAGAGAAGTAGAAGCCAGTTTTGCTTTGAAGCCCAACCCTGCCAAACAGACCCTTAGAAGCACAAAACGAAGAAAACAAGAATGATTTTGTGATGCAATTATACGTCCTTTTTGGTTACCTTTATTTATAGACAAGGAAAACCATAACAAGAATGAAAAATATGAACATGAATCCTATTCTATGTTGTAAACTTAATAAAACTTCTCTGAAACCAAACAATAATTGGACTTCCTAAATTAATTCTAAAACAACTAGATTATCCTATCATTCTCCACCTGCAAAAGCTCCTCCTTAAAGTTGTAGTCAATCTTAGGACCCATTTCCTAGCATAATTTAACCACGGCTGTTCATCCACAACTGGCCCTAAATATCAAATAGAAATCCATGTAAAATTATGAGCAGTATCCTACAACCTATCCCCTCTTTTAGTGTCAATCATAACGGCAAATAATCTTGCACCTCCCACAAGAAATTCCCCTACTATGAAATATGCAGCATGCCATGCATCGAAGGGTATACCACCAGTTTGTTTCCGTCTAGGTACTTTAGATTAGGGGCCTCTATCCATGTACCTCCAACATATTGGAAAAAGAATACCTTTTATAGGGCTCCATTGAACTTTCAAAACTTTTTCATGATATTGTTTTTGTAGATGAATATTGGATGTTGGATTTAAGTTCCATTTCATGTTTATTAGTTGACAATTTGATGACTATTAGATGACAATTTGATATGAATGTTGAATTCATGTTCTATTCAAGTGTTTGGATGACTATTTAACTGGATGTTGAATTTATGTTCCATTACATGACGATTAGATGATAAATTTTCAAGTCGCAAAGGTTTTACATATGAATGAAGACACAAATTACAACATATTTCAAACTCGAAAAATGGACACGAATAACTAACGAATTCGTATACTGTATCTGCTTTTTGGGCCATGGAAACCACATGTTTTCATAATTTGGAAACCATTCTTTCCTACTTTACAAATTCGGAAAGTCTCATAGTTTTACATAACCATTCTTTCATAGTTTAACATGACCGGCTTTAATTATGGTTAATTAAATGTGGTTCAATTAACCATAATTAAAGGAAATTATTGAAATACCGCCTTCAATTAACCAATAATTGCCTTCAATCGAAATTAGGGGACACGAAAGTAATTTTCCGAACTAGGAAACGTCAATTCAAGGTTGTTTTAGGAGAACCACCTTCAACTGCTGCCATTAATAGAAGGTTCTTCACTAATAGTCTACTTTTTTTTTATAATGCCTTATACAATATATATATATATACAATATTTTGAGCTGATTTGAATTGTTAGTATTTTAATCATGTATAACAAGAATTTTTTGAATAAAAAACCTAGATTTAAAAAAAGATAATGATGAAGTAGTTAAATGTCATACATTAATATTCAAAGTAATTAATGTTATAAAATATATTTCAGTTTGATAAACATATATATATATATATATTTTAAATATATATACATATTGTTTTGTTCACTTCAGCATATTGAAATTTTATTCAACTCTATTCAAATTAGTATATTTATATTTATTTAAATTCAGTTTGGTATATACTTTTATTTATTTCAGTTCAGATCATATCAGATAAACTCTTGAGAACATGACCTTAGTCTATTAACTTGGAAATTGGAATTTCCACATTTACACAAAAAAATTATACTCCCTCCGTCCCAGCCAATTCTGGGAAATTATTTTCTCCGGATCTCAATCGTTCGTCTTATTTAAGCTTTTTATTCTTAAGCACTGACTTTAAGAATAAAAACTAATTTTATTTTCTCTCATTTTGCACAACAGTGGATAATCAACCCCACTAATTATTAAAAAAATTGTGTGTATAGTAATTTTCTTTAGAAATAGTTATGAACTTGATAGTTTGTTAATATTCGTCGTATCAAATTCCCATCAAAGATAAGAGCCGCGAACCATATAAATATACATAATATTTGCAGAAGTAGATTATGGATATGATGATAAATTAACATTTATTTACTGTTAACGAAGACGATGACACCTAAACTAAGAATGAAGAGCAAGATGGGAACTAGTCTTTTCATCTCCATCCCAACTAGGTTTCCATTTGGGACCAATTGGGCCTTGATCCCCAAGCAATTCTCTTGGAGCACTACTCAAAAACTTTTCGAAGGTGGCTCTAATGGTCCAAGGAAATAATTTCCCAGCCTCCCTTACCTCATCTACAAAGTTATAGTCAATCTTAGAACCACATTCCCTAGCATAATTTAACCATGGCGGTTCAGCCACAAAATTTAACCATGGCAGGGTATGCAGCATGCCCATGCAATGATGGATAAACCACCACTTTGTTCCCGCCATCTAGGTACTCTACATTAGGGGCATCTACCCATGTGTTCCCCTATTCTGCCTAAAGAAATGCTGAACAACCTTGCCCTAACCCTGTCTCCCCCATTGGAAGGGTAGAATACCCATATGGCTAAGTTGATATGTGTGGCGCCTAGTGCCAGTTTCACATGGATATATACACTTGCATCTTTCAAGTGTTTGCTTCACTCTTTCTCTCTCGGTACCGTCAGGGGGGAGGTCTATCCAGTACTCACCATCGCTCCAGCAATCTTGAGGAAGATTGGCACCATCATTGGATATTGGAGCGGAGGTAGTGAATTCAGTCCCTTTAGAGTACAACAAGGCTCCATTTTGGAACAACCAGTTGACTGTACAAGTGAAGAATTTCTCATTGGGATGGAAATAGAATATTTGTGAATACTGTTGGACTAATGCTTGGATCTGGTTCAGATCAGGCAAGGCGGATTAATTGTCGGCCAAGTTCTTCAAACAGGCATGTGGAACTGTAGCCCCACTGTCTAAGACTGTCATGAAGGTTTTTGCGGAGAGACCTTGAGCCTGAGCATCCTGGTTACTGGGTCTTGAATTGTGTATATTGAGGTCATTGGAACTCCCCCAGATCCACTGATCATTGGCACGTGCATCAATGAAATCAGCTCGAACGCAACATACTTTATCAAACGTAGGCTTCTCAAGGGTTTTGGTGATTACATGGCCAACCGCCTTTTCATTTCAAACTAGATATTTCTTTTCCTTTCAAACTCTTTCTGGTAACCTATATAAACTGCACTGATCATCATAATAAATCATCCAAACATTTAATATTTACATGGTATTAGAGCGTCACTGATCTTGGACCTGATTCCTCCCCCTCTCTCTTTTCCCATTCTTTTTCTTCTCTTATTTTTTCAACAACCTCCTCCCGACATGTCCTTTTCCGGCCAAGTTCCGGTTAATTTCCGGCAAAGCTCCGGTGTGTCTCCAGACCTTCTTGGCCCACTCCTCTCCGTTTCTCCGATGCACTTCTTGGCAACATTTCCCTACAGTCATGACTTTCTTTTGTAACTGTTCCCTTGATTGATGGATTGTTTATTCTGGTGCAACACCTCACATGACTTCTACACCTAATAATCTTGAAAAGGTACATGCTTACGGGGGTTCTAATTACATTTATGTGGGAAATTGTTATTCACTATCGATTTCTCATATTGGTCATTGTAATCTTTCTGGCTTGGCTCTTAATGATGTTCTTGCCGTTCCTCAAATTACCAGAAATCTACTATCCATTAGTAAACTTACTTGTGATTTACCTGTTATTGTTATATTTGATGCCGGTACATTTTTCATTAAGCACAAGTATACAAGAGGAATGATGGATAAAGGTCATCATCGTTCGGGCCTGTATTTTCTTAAAACTGGTGATTCCATCTTTTTAGGTGAAGTATGTTCTAGAAAGCTTCGAGCTTCCTTTGAGCAGTGGAATTCTCATCTTGGTCATGTGTCTTATGCCACTCTTCAGTTACTGAGTAAACAAGGTCATATATATTTCACCTCTCTTTTACTTACACCTGTCAGTTGCTTTCTTGTCAAATGGCCAAGAGCAAGCATATGCCCTTTTCTACCAATGATAAGCGAGCCACTGGTTTGTTAGATAATGTGCACTATGATTTGTGGGGACCAGCTCCAGTTGTATCGGTAGAAGGCTATTCCTAATATGCTGGTTTCATCGATGATTTTTCACGATTCACTTGGTTTTTTTCATTACTTCGAAAGTCCAATTTTTTGACGTATTTATCAAGTTCCATACATTTGTTGAAACTTGGTTTTATACCAAGGTAAAAATCTAGCAAACGGATGGTGGCACAGAGTTCATTAATCATCGATTTGCAGGCTCACTTTGTGACTTGTGGTATTCATCATCAGATGTCCTCTCCCTATACACCTGCTCAGAATGGTCGGGCTGAGCGCAAGCATCACCATGTTATTTCAATCTTTAGTTCCGGAATCATATTGGGTTGATGCTTTCTCTTTTACTGTTCATATTGTTAACTGCCGGCCTAGTTCCATTGTTAGTGGCAAGTCTCCATTTGCGCTTGTTTTTGGAACAATACCGGATTATTCTCTCTTTCACCCATATGATTGTCATGCATATCCCTGTTTGCGTGCTCTTGCTTCTCAAAAGTTTGTACCCCGCTCCATTCCATGTGTTTTTATTGGCTACTGTTCTCTCCACAAAGGGTTCAAGTGTCTCGATATGGCTATTGGGCCTAGTTATGTCTCACGTCATGTCCAGTTTGACAAGACCTTATTTACGTATGCCTCATCTCCTCGGGATGTCCGCTCTACCTCTCATTTGGAGCTATCTTCATTTACAGAGCCCTCTACTGCATGGTTATTTTCACCTAGCTCATATCCTGTATCACCCTCTACTCGGTTACCTTGTGTGGTTTGTTCTGATCATGGCACTCCAGCATCACCTTCAGCCACTCCGACCTTGATGCTTACTTTTGCGGCCCCGAAACCCATGATTTCGATCACTACACCTTCGTCCCAGGCTCACAACACTTCGGCTCCAGATTCTCCTGTCCCTGTCACTGATGCCTCTCCTGAGTCAGCACACGTTTGCTTGAATCGAATGACCACCAGAATGATGGATGGTTCTCGGCACCCTCGATCCTTCTATGATTATAAGGTATCTGGTTTTCTTGCTGCATTAGTTGCTTGGAATGAGCCCCGGGATTATCGTCCGACTCTTCGTGATCCTTGCTGCATTTCAGCAATGAATGAGGAAATGAATGCACTTCGCCACCAGCATACTTGGGATTTAGTGCCTCGTCCACCAGATGTGAATGTTGTCGGTTACAAGTGGGTTTATCGTCTCAAGTATCGGCCTAATGGTACTATTGATCGATATAAGGCTCGCCTAGTTGTGCAAGGTTTCTACCAGATTCCAGGTCTTAATTTTGATCATACCCTCAACCATATTGTGAAGACGTCCACTGTTCGTACTGTTATTGCCATTGCCACCATGCATCGTTGGCCTTTGCATCAGCTGCATGTCAAGAACACTTTCCTAAATGGTTTTCTTGATTCTCCTGTCTACATGGCCCAACCTATTGGCTATAAGGATGATACACATCCTGATTATGTCTGTTGCCTGCGAAAAGTCATGGATGGCTTAAAACAGGCTCCTCGAGCTTGGTTTCACTAGTTTAGTACTTACCTATGCCAGGTTGGTTTTCTTTGCAGCTCGGCAGATACATCACTGCTTGTTTTTTTCTCTCGCTTTATCTCTTGGTTTATGTGGACGACATTATATTTATAGGAAATGACTCTTCGGCCATTCACCAGGTCATTGCTCGAACTGATAAAGAGTTTTCCATTAAGGACTTGGGCTCTTTACATTATTTTCTTGGTTTAGAGGTTGAGTCTACTTCCTTAGGTTTGTTCTTGGGCCAAGCCAATTATGCTCGTGATATTCTCCATAGAGCTGGGATGACTGATACTACTGTCGTTTCTACGCCCTTTCTTCCACATTCTCAACTTCACGGCAGTACCAATGGGAAGTTTGTCAATCATACTCATTATCGGTCATTGGTTGATGCTCTGCAGTATCTCACCATCACTCGTCCAGATCTTGCTTTTGCGGTGAATTCCGTTAGTCAGTATCTTCAGGATCGTAGGGATGATCACTTTGCTGCAGTTACTCGTATTCTCCGCTATATTCGTGGGACTATCTACTTTAGTTTATCCATTTGCTCAGCTCGCTCTTCCAAGGTGTTGGGCTATTCAAATGAAGATTGGGCGCATTGTCTCGTGACCCGTCGTCTTACATATGGGTATGCCGTCTTATTGAGTGGCAACCTAGTCTCTTGGAGTGCTAAGAAGCAACCCATGGTTTCTCATTTCAGTTCTGAGTCTGAGTATCGTGCCTTGGCAAATACTGCGGCAGAAGTTGTATGGTTATCGCACCTACGCGTGATCTTCGATTCTCTCTCTCCGGTTCTCCACTTCAGTATATTGGAATTTGTTTCAGTTCTATTCATATCACGATATTTATATTTATTTAAATTCAGTTTGGTATACTTTTATTTTTTAGTTTAGTTCATATCATATCAGATAACCTCTAGAGAACAACACACTCTGACTTTCATCTGCAAATTCATGGGAATTATTTTCTCCGGATCTCAATCGTTCGTCTTATATAAGCTTTTTATTCTTAAGCACTGATTTTAAGAATAAAAAATAATTTTATTTTCTCGCTTTTTGCACAACAATGGATAATCAACCCCACTAATTATAAAAAAAATTTGTGTGTAGTAATTTTCTTTAGAAATAGTTATGAACTTGATAGTTTGTTAATATTTGTCGTATCAAATTCCCATCAAAGATAAGAGTCGTGAACCATACAAATATAAATAATTGATGCATAAGTAGATTGTAGATATGATGATAAATTAACATTTATTTACTGTTAATTAAGGCGATGAGGCCTAAACTAAGAATGAAGAGCAAGATGGGCACTAGTCTTTTCATCTCCATCCCAACTAGGTTTCCATTTGGGACCAATTGGGCCTTCCTCACCAAGCAATTCTCTAGGAGCACTACTCAGAAACTTTTCGAAGGCGGCTCTAATGGTCCAAGGCAATAATTTCCCCGCCCCCCTTAGCTCATCTCCAAAGTTATAGTCAATCTTAGGACCCCATTCCCTAGCATAATTTAACCATGGCGGTTCAGCCACAACCGACCCTAAATATCCTGCAGAAACCACTGTATAATTAAAAGCGGTATCCAAGAATCTGTCCCCTTTTCCTGCATCATTCCTAATGCCAAATATTCCTGCAGCTCCCACAACATTTTCTCCCACCGCAGGGTATGCTGCATGCCCATGCAATGAAGGATACACCACCACTTTGTTCCCGCCATCTAGGTACTCTACATTAGGGGCATCTACCCACATCCCTCCAGCATGTTGGGAAAAGAATACATTTTCTAGGGCTCCATTGAAGTTATTGATCCTTAAAGTTACATGCTCCCAATCTCCCACGTGTTCCCCTATTTTTCCTAACCCAATGGTGAACAACCCCACCCTAACCCTGGCTCCCCCATTGAAAGGGTAGAATACCCATATGGCTAAGTCGGTGTGTGTGGCACCGAGTGCCGGTTTCGCATGGATGTATACGCCTGCATCTTCCAAGTGCCCTTGTTTCACCCTTTCTCTCTCTGCACCGTCAGCAGGGAGGTCTATCCAGTACTCACCATCGCTCGAGCCACCTTGAGGAAGATTTGCACCATCATTGGATATTGGAGCAGAGGTGGCGGATTCAGTCCCTTTGGAGTACACCAAGGCTCCATTTTGGAACAACCAATTCACAGTAGAAGGGAAGAATGGCTCGTCGGGATGGAAATAGAATCTTGGTGAATATTGCTGGACTAATGCTTGGATCTGGTTCAGATCAGGCATGGCGGATGAATTGTCGGCCAAGTTCTTCAAACAGGCATGTGGAACTGCAGCCCCACTGTCTAAGACTGCAACGAAGGTTTTTGCAGAGAGACCTGCCTCCTGGTTACTGGGTCTTGAATTGTGTATATTGAGGCCATTGGAACTCCCCCAGATCCACTGATCATTGGCATGTGCATCAGTGAAATCAGCACGAACGCAACGGACTTTATCCAACGAAGGCTTCGCTGGGGTGTTGGTGATTACAAGGCCAACAGCCTTGTACCCATCAGGAGCCAACGGATGCCATATGTATCCAACACCTTCCTGGCTGATATTCCGAGATTCACTGCTCCAAACTAGAGTATAATCATTGGGTTTCTTGAGGATATCTTTATTAGGTGACAGATCCTTTGAAACAAGAACCCAACCAAACAGGGGAATATTATTTGGTTGGGAATAGAAACCAAGCACAAAGAATCCATCTGGGATTGAAGACGGCTCAAAAAAACTAGCTCCTTGATTGTCAGGTCCACCCTCGAGAACTGCCCAAACTTTATTCAAAGTTGAAACTTGACGCACCTCTAGCCCTCCCAAATCGATAGCTCCACTGCCAAATCCACCACCTGTAATCCCAAAAATTACTCCAAAAACACATTTACAAAAACACCGAAAATGAAAATGCACCAAATATACGGACCTTGGGGCCAGGTGGGCAGGGGGGACGGCAACTGGAAACGTGTCTTAATGGGAAGTGGCTGGATGTGTTTCTTGGAGACATTGACATTAGTTACCGTTTTGGTGACATCAATTTCTGTCGCGGTGGAAAGAGTTCTTGAGTAGCATAAATGTACATGGAGAAGGAAGAATATTACGTAGAAGTAATAAAGCCCCATATTCAACAACATTGTTTGGATGGTTTTATGCCACCAAGCTTATTTATACTACAGCTCTAACATTGTACCTGGACAATTTGCAGTCCAACATTCAATTTTCTACGACTGAATCTCTTTGATTATTGAAGGATATGAGATCTCGTTAAACATGTTAATTTTCAGTCCAACATTCAATTTTCAAGAGTTTTATACTAAACATATTTCATGACAAGGATCCTGATCATGAGACGCACTGTGATCGCGAACTGGTTTCCGTTACACTAATGTATTTATAACTAAATTGAATATTCCATATTATAGTGTTTATCTTTGTATAGAGGGCCTATGGAAAAACTTGTTTTCCAAAAATTTTACGATTTCAATTTAAATTATTTAAAGCTTCTAAAGATAGAAGAAATTGTTTTCCACATAGAGTAACTCCAACATGTTTTCTATTTCAGAAAAAAGATATCAATTATAAATTAATTTTCTCTATATTCTTTTGGTCAAATTGAAGCCGATTCTCTTTTACGGCGACTAATACATTTACTTCACAACAAACATTTATTTTATTATTCAACTTGTAAAATTTAAATATATTTGTTCATTTTAAACTTTTAAGTTGTAGCGGCTAGTTTACAAAATAAAAAATGTATTAATTTTTTAAAAATTTGGAATAACGACCTATAAATAGAAGAGATTTAGAATGCGATAATGCAAAATTTTGGCTATGACTTAGAATAGAGGAAACAATCTTAGAAAGTTAGAATAGAAGAATTAATGAAGTTGATTATAAATTATATAAAAATTTAGAAGGGGATGCAAATGTTTAAATTTAGAATATCTTATCATAAATTAGGGGTGGGCTTCAGTTTGCTTTTCAAATGTTTTTGGTTTACTTGGTGTGATGTAATCAGGTTGATCTTTTAAAAGCACAAAACCGAAAATAGAACCATATCTGGAAATCTCAAATTTGGTTTTTTCAAATTTATTTTTCAGTTCAAAATTAAATATATTAGAATAAAATAAATTTAAAAATACTATAAATATAATTAAAATACTAACTACCTAATTATTACACGTTCATTTTTTGAAAACAAAAATAGAAAGCAGAAGCATGAAATTTCCTACCTAAAAAATGAACATAAAAATCCGTGCATATTAAAAATTAAAAAATCATCAAAATATAAACAACATGAATCACAATTTGTGCATATTAAAAAGACAAATTATTCAATTAAATTGTTTTTAGAAGGAACAAGGAATATAACTATTAAAATTAAGATACAGATTATACAATTAGGGAAAACTAACTTAAAATTTCTTAAGCTGCACCTTTATTTTCTCAATTTTAATTAAAATTCACATTTTAAAGTATTACTGTAAAATTAATATTTATCTTATATTTTATTGGCATATATTTAATTCAATTTTCAATTTTTGTTTAGAAATTGAATACCAAATCATAAACCATATTCAAAATTCAATTAATCTGTTCAAATATTTTCAAATTGAATATTAAATTTTATTTTATTTATTCAATATTCGATAATCAATTTTCAATTTTCTGATTTTTTTTATCTACCCCTACAATTGATGAAAGATTGTTATTAATTTCCGGTGTTCAGTATAGATGCCAAATGTCCCTTCTCCCTTGTTCTGCATTTCAGTTCAATTCAATTCAGTGTAGAGAAAATTTAATTTGATGAATTTTAACTTGACTTGATCTTATATTACTATTTTCCGATACAATTAATTTTAATTCTGTCTAGTTCAAATTATAAGTTTTAGAGAAATCTCTTTAACAATATAAAAATTTAAATTATCTTTTATCCAAAATCACTAATTTCGACGAGTCCATCTCTTAAAAAATGGTGTTTCTATAAGTTATGAAAAAACCAAGGTTGAAACTGTAAATTAGAAGAAATCATGATATAATTTTTGGGTTGCATTAATCGAGTCAAAAACTTATAACTGTTGCACGTTGCATAATAAATGTTTAATATTGCAACTAAAACCTTTACCCATAATTCTAATTCAACCACGTCTTTCCATAGGCCTATGAAAAGACGGTATTTCCCAATACTTTGCCAATTAGACAACCCTACATATAAAGAATTTGTTGAAGAGAAAAATCCATTTAGAATCTGAAAATATAATTAAAGTATCTTTTAATATAGTATAAAATCGTGATAATATGATAGAAACATTCTTAAAACCGTTCAAAAGCATTTATGTATTCAGGTTTTGATTTATAATCTGAAAGATTAAATGAGTTAATAAATTTTAAAATTTCTCTGCGTTTTTGTTTTATTTTATAATCTGAATCATTGAAACGGGCGTTAAATGTTTGATCTTATTAACACATCCATTTATACATATATGGTGTAGAAATTACGAAATTCTCACTAAATTCTTTTCAGATCAAATCAAAGTGTTAAAAAATGCTCGGCTCACATTGCCCAATCGGTTCACCCACTAGCCTGATTTAAAATAATTAGATACTTTTTCATTGCCGAGTACCTGATTCCACAAATTTACATTTTAAAGAGTTTGGGTCAAGGCTGTAAAGATACTGTTTCCGGATACACTTTTTTTAAAAAAATTAATCGGGTTTATAGGGTTCCCGACCCTTTTCTATTAAACATCAATTGTTGCAGAAAATGACTAATGTTTCCGGATACACGACACACCCTATTAAATTAAAATATATTTAATTAATTTTCCTATTCAATAACATTTTCCACCTATCTACTCCAAATCTTAATTCTTATTACCTATGTAATATTAATTATTAAATTATGTAAATTATCATAATATTCAAGTGCTAAATTTTCAATCATACCTTTTAATCTCTGAATTCTCAATTGTTCCTGAAAGAATGATTATGATATTACTTAATGGAATAAATAGAGTGCAAAGGTAGACTAGGTCTAGTAGAACTCTAATCTAGTCATGTACCTAATCTATAATCAAATCAAATCAAATCATCATATTGAATTATTCTAACACCCCCCTCAAGCAAAGTATCGAATGCTCACCGACGCAAAGCTTGGATAAAAAGAACTTAAAAAGCGGACGAGAAAGCCCTTTGGTGAAGATGTTCGCAATCTGAAGAACAGTAGGAACATGAGCAACACGCAGCTTTCCAGAAGCAACCAACTCTAGAACAAAGTGATAATCGATTTCGAAATGTTTCGCCTGCTGTGAGCAACTGGATTGTGAGCTAAGAAGATGATTACTGTTGTCACAAAACAGCAGCGGGGAACTCGACAAAGGAACTCGAAGATCTCAGAGAAAATGAGTAAGGCAAAAAACTTCTGAAGCAGTGTTGGCAAGAGCACGATACTCAGACTCAGTGCTGGAATGAGAAATTGTGGGTTATTTCTTGGCACTCCGGGAAACAAGGTTCCCACCAACAAAAATAGCGTTTCCATAAGTTGAACGTCGAGTCTCCAAGCAGCGAGCACAATCAGTACCAGAATGCCCCAACACCTCTGGAGAACTGGCAGGGCAAAAAGAAAGGCCAAAATGTAGAGTGCCCCAAACATACCACAAAATCCGAGTAAAAGCAGCAAAATGATAGTCTCTAGGATCCTCAAGAAACAGGCTGACAGTGTTGACTGAGAAAGACAAATTAGGATGAGTGATGGTCAAATACTGAAGAGCACCGGCTAGAGAACGATACAAAGTCAGATCCCGAAATGGTGGACTGGTCAAACTGTGCACCTGAGAACCTGGCACAAATGGTGTAGAGACTGGTGCAACATCAAACATCCCTGCACTAGTGAGAATGTCCCGACCATACTTTGCTTGTCCAAGAAGTAAACCTGATGAAGTAGGTGAAACTTCAAGGCCAAGAAAGTAGTGAAGAGCACCGAGGTTCTTACTCGCAAACTCACGATGCGTCTGATCAATGAACTGCGTAAGGAGAGTTGAATCGTTCTCTGTAAGAATGATGTCGTCCACATACACCAGGAGATACAATACAGATGACCCTCTCGAAAGAACGAACAGTGAGGTGTCGGCTAAGCTACAATGAAAACCAAGATGAGTCAAATAAGTGCTGAAGCGTTGGAACCAAGCCCGAGGAGCTTGCTTAAATCCATAAATGGTCTTTCGCAAGCGACAAACATAATATGGATGAACAGGGTCCTTGTATCCAACAGGTTGCTTCATATAAACCGGAGCATCGAGGGTACCATTAAGAAAAGCGTTCTTGACATCTAGCTGATGAAGTGTCCAGGAGCGCATGGTAGCAATGGTGAGAACTGTCCGAATTGTGAACAGTATGACCATAGGACTGAAAGTGTGATCAAAGTCAAAGCCCGGAAACTGCGAGAAACCCTGTGCCACAAGTCTAGCTTTAAGACGCTCAATAGTGCCATCTGTTTGATACTTCAGGCGATAAACCCACTTGGAGCCAACAATGTTGGCGTCTGAAGGTCGAGGTACTAAATCCCAAGTGCGCTGGCCACGAAGAGTAGTCATCTCGTCATCTATGGTAGAAACCCAAGCCGGATCCTGAAGAGCAGTGCGATAATCTGTGGGCTCAGATTGAGCAAGTAGAGTAGCCGTAAGACCATGAGCAACAATATCAGAATAATCTTTGCGCTGAATAGCTCCAGTCACCGATCGAGTGGTCATCTGATGAGTGTGAGGCCGAGGTGGAGGGACCAGAGGAGCAGGCACGACCGACAAAGTGGCTGCTGGTGAAGGGGCTGGTGAGGTGGTCGGCGAATCGGGTGGTCTGATCGGTGAACTAGGTGAACTAGTCGATGGCGAGATAGGCGGAGCAGGATGCTTTTAGCGACCACTGGATGGTCGGAATCGGCAGAGCAGACAGAACATGGTGATGTAGTCGGTGAGAATGATAACATCGATGAGCCAGTAGGGCTGGCAACCGAAGTGACAAGCCGAGCAGGATGAGACACCATAGCGGAAGAAGTAGAGATATCAGAAGTTGTATTAGAGGGATCCAAAAAGGTAGAGACATCCAGAGAGGTTGGAGGTACTGAAGTGGAACCATC
>JAULKK010285771.1:0-13847 GCA_032355705.1 Rubia peregrina
GAAGGTGCGCGGTGGGAACAACTACAAAGTACCGCACATGGGAAAAGATCGTCTTGAAAGGGCAGGTTTACTACCAAGAGTGCTAACAGCAGATTCAGAGGTTGTTCTAACATGCATACAACATCTTATCCAAGCAAACAGAATCGAGAACATTGGGCCTCTAATGCAAGTAATGAGAGTGGGAATGGCAACTGACCAAGAGGGATGAAGGTGGTCAGACATGTTTTTGGAAGTTCGTACACTATGTAGGGCATAAACACGTCTTTTGTATGTGACACGTGTCTATTGTACAATCTTATTTTGGAAAACATTTTGGAACAATCAATGCAAGTATTGGGTAAGTAAACAAGTTGCAGTCCATAAAATGCATTCAAGTCCATCATGGAATGCCCTGCCAGATGCTTAACAGCATAGGTGCATTTTATTTTCACAGACAATAATCATCACTGATTACACTAATCCCTTGCCAGATGCCTACCATGGTTGAATTTTTTTTACAACAGGTCACGTCATCACAGCTAGCAAGGTACCACAACAAACGCAACATTCATTTACATGCAGTGAATGCTATTCACATAATGCAAGCACCATATACACATAAGGTCGGCAAGGCCATTGCAGCAGCAAATAAAAATAAGACCAACAAGGCCATCGCAATAGCAAATAAAAGTACAATTGGTAAGGCCATCATAGCAGCACATTAAAATAAGGTCGGCAAGGCCATCATAGCAGCAAATTAATTTAAGGCTGGCAAGGCCATCAAATCAGCAGGTAAATATGAAGCCTGCATGGCTATACTCGCAAAGCAGCTAAAATTTCACATTAAGGCGGCAGCAGCAAGGAGATTCACATAAAAGTAGGCAACCATAAATACGTTCTAATCCGGTTATGTCAGAGCACATGACCAACAACAAAAGAATTGTTAACAACATCAACAACAACTATGATTCCCCATCCCCTGTGAAACATAAAGCATTTAGCAAAATCGAGCGTAAATGCAAAATAATACCACAAAGCGGACTGGAAAAAAACTTTTAACTTCATCATCACGTTTCTCAGATACAAGTTCACTGTTCTATTTCCAAGAATCAGATTCCAGTTTCTCATTTGCAGCATCAATAACAGTCCACTTGGCAATCATAGCATGTATGGCTGCTACCTGAGATGGATAACCAAGGCAAGACATCTTTTTTTTGTGCTTAGTTTCTCAGGTTGCTTTAAGGAAAAGACCTCTATTTTAGAAACCACTGAGGGTTCAGGGATTTTGGACCGGGATTGTTCATATTCTGAAGAGGGTATAGACCATGGAGAGGGGGGCTCCAGTGGGTCAGAGGAGCAACATCTCCAATGGAATCCCCCTCGGTCCAATCAACATTTCGTTGACTGACCCGGGTCACCATGGGTTTAGGAGGGGGCTCAACTACCTCGTCATTCATCATAAACCGAAAAAGGAAGCAGGAACGAACTGCAAACGGGGGGAGAAGTAGTTATTACAAAGTAGAAAGTAAGGATTTCTGTGGCTGCAACATACCCATGAAGATTGAAGATGCAGGAGAAAATGAAGATTACCTGGAGCATTGAAAATCTTTTCCGGTCACAACAGAAACGCAACAGCGGTGAGGGTTTCAGATCTGCAATTTTGAGGGTAGAACATATCAAAAAGTTACGACGGCTAACATCAGTGAAGCCAAAATGCACATGAAAAATGAGGCACATGGAGAATCTATAAAAGGGAACAGCGACAAAGAGCCATCAAAGCACAATGAAAATCCACCAATAACCGAACATAAAAAGCATTTTTGTAATCGAATATTTGAAGCATAAAAGACTATGAAAATGAACATCAACATGAAAATTACGAAAAATGAAACCCTCACATGTTTAGGCTTCTAAAATCACAAGCAACGTTTATCATCACAGATCTGTGAAGTAGAACACAAAAATAAAAAAGAGGCACAGTTTTTCGTCAAATCGGATTTCAAAAAGTAAGGGTTTTCAAAAATTGTTGCAACAAACCCTCATAAAACTTACCCAAATGAAGAAACACTTCATTCCATAACTTAAACCAGTTCCGGTAAGCCTCTTATTTCAACAAAGAAATCGATTTGAAGGGAAAACGGTGCTGGAATGGAAATGGTCGAGACTAAAGAAGGGGACGAGATGAAGAGAGAAAAGTGAGCTGAAGATTCTGTAGCATGTGAATACCTTTTTTTGAAGAGAAAAGCGAGAGCAGTGGAGTAAATGCATTGGTTGAGCATTGAATTGGGATGGTTGGAAAAATTAAAGGGCACTGACAGAATCTTCAGGAAGCACAAAAGTGGAGCACGCTGAGAACAGGGATCCAACAAATTCAAATTCCACATTAAGGCCAGTCCAGATTATTACTAAGTCAAACCCAAGTTGGACTCTAATAATAATGGGCTAATTGAACATGAAAGTAAGGGCAAGTTTGTAAATATGAAATGAAAGCCAAGGGTAATATTGGGCCTTCACATGAGTTTTCTCTGCCAAAAACTTAATAAAAACAAAGTGTGCAGCTTTAGGTAGGACAGACAAAAATAGAAAGTGTGCAGCTTGGTCTGGGACGGAGGGAGTATCTATTTCCTCTCGATTTCCTTCTCTCTCAACCCAAATTTTTCTTTCTCGATTCCTTCCCTCCCGATAGAGCCATCGTGATGTTTCTCGGTGTCAAGAAGACGACGAAAAGTGTCGGCAAGTGCGGATTGGTTAGTTTTTGTTGGGTTTATTGAGTTATCTAGGTGGTGTTCTTTGAAATGTATGTATGGTGATGGCAATGTTGAGTTTTTTTGTTTTGTTTTTCATGAGTTACATGTTTTGGGTGTTCATCGATAAGTATGGGTGTGGTGGTGGTGGTAGCTTTGAAGGACGTTTGAAGATCGATCGAGATGGTTAATACTATATTGGTGAGTTCTATTGGTTAATTTGGATGTGTATTTGAGTTGGTGAACATGCTAGTTTGTTTGTTATGAGTTTGAAGATTTGTTCATATTTGAAGATTGATCTCGGTTTGAAAATCTGTCTGATATATTTCAGCATTTATCTATTAAATTGAAAAGAGGTTCTGAAATTGAAACTGCTTTTAAATCCATTGTCTAATGACGGATTGTGAACCCTTCAACTAGGGATGATGCGTCAAAACCATCTACTCCTTCCGTCCCAACTCAAATTGTATACCAATTATTATCATGCTGTCAAGAAATATGTTTGACTATTAATATGTTTAACTACGTATAATAACATAAAATAAAAATTTAAAAACTACTTGCTATGACTGATTCAACAATATTACATACAGTAATAATGTTACTCATATATCTATTTACATATATGATCAAAATTTGATGAAAAATAGGATTAAAAAAAGTAAGTGTGCAATTTGATTTGTTACGAAATGAATACATTACTTTATTAGTAATGAAAATAGAAAGTATATAGTCAACCACCGTCTACTTAATGATGATGGACCATTTTTTGAACTCTCACATCTTTCTCATCCGTTCACACCCAAAGAAAGGACCTGCGAACGTTTGTTTTTGTCTGTATTAATCATTCATGCATGCATTTCCTTGGGTAGTATTAGAGCCAAGAAGTAGAATGGACCTGTAATTTTTTTCCCCAGAGGAGCCATTTTCATTCCGTTCAAAGTGTAAAAAAATATTTTTCAACTAGTATAAATATTTTTTAAAAAATAGTATTGCCTCGTATTGTTTAAAAACATCAAAGCGGCGTCGTTTGACTCTCCTGGACAGAGTGGACAGAGCGTAAACGAACAGTGCATTTTAAAGAGGGACAAGAGGAGTTCAACCATCTTTATCTCTAATGTTCTATTATAAAGTACTCCATCCGTTTCACTATGTTTGACACCATAGTTTTAAGATTTTCTTTTTACAAGTTGAGATATGTGAACATAATTGAGTAAAAAGTTTAATGGGTGGTTGAGAATGATTCACCTTTTGCCATAAAGGGAAAACACAGGAACATAGAAAGTGTGCCAAATATAATGAATACTTGCAACTAAAATTGTTTTAAAATCAAATTCAGTGTATGAGAGATGTATCTTATTATACATAAGCCAAAATAAAGAATTAAATCCAGCAACTAATGGTAGAATACTTGCAACTAAAATTGTTTTGCCACTCCATTAAATTTTGATGACTTCAAAGTATCATAGTACTAAATTTAAATTGAATATGTACTTTTTCTTGAGAATAAGACTTGTAATAAGTTTGACAATTTTGATTTGATACTTGGACAAATCAATTTATTAAAAATACGTATAAAAAGAGCAGGTACATACGGAACCACGTAAAAAGCTCACAAAATGACTGCCATAAATATTGGAAGAAAATCCAAATTTATGGAAAAAGAACGAGTGAGTCCCTCGAGTAAAAGTAAAACCACATATTCACCGCGATGTGGCTGTAAATAATATAATCCTCCGATTCAACGTTCACAGATCGCCATTATTTAGGATACTTCAGTACAATCAGAAATAGTTCCAAAGGCTTCCAAAACCAGAATAATTTTCCGGCAAGTCTTCTATTCTTGGTGGGCTGAGAAGCATTCCCTCCGCCATATCCACAAGCAAATTAGCATATTAAAAAGCGCTTCCTCGTCAAAAAACCCATTATTTTCATTAACGAAGCCATATTGATCATTAGGAAACTCACCAAAAACACCATCCTCACCTTTCTCCTCCCTTATCTTCATCAGCTCGGCCGCTCTCGCGGCCGCGCTGCGAATGTCAATAGGAGAAGGTGAGGCCGGGACTGGAAACGAAGTAGCTCGATCGGGGAAGTTTAAGGTAGCGTCACTACCTTTTAAGGCTTGTGCCGCGACATCATATGCCGCGGCAGCCATCTCCGGGGTAGGATACGTCCCGAGCCATATGCGATTGCTCTTACGCGGCTCACGAATTTCCGTCACCCATTTTCCTCCCCGGTGCCTCACGCCGCGGTACATTGGCCGTTTCTCGCTTGTCGGAGAGCTCCCCAAGGTCCCGGCCGATGTCGAACTCATTGGTGATTAGATGTTTGATTTTGGTTGGTGAACTCGAATCGAGATGAACATTTGCTGGCAGTTTGTGTTGATTGTGTTATTGCTATTGTGTGAGTGTGTGTGCGCATTTATATTAGTGTTTGTTAGTGTGATTTGATATGAAAAAACCCTTAAACCGTGGGGGAATCGTGGATGAATTGCCAGGGGCATTGATTTGACGCAAATTTCATTTTTGTTTGGAGTAGCATTTTTCGAGATTGAAATTGAAGTAATTCATACCCCTTCTATTTATTATTGATTTTTCTAGTCGTATAACCAAGATTTTTTAATAATACATGCTCTTTTGGAGCATCCGTTACACATAAAAGCGTTGCTAAAATTATTAGTGACGCAATATGAAGTACCTCTATTCAGCTTGCCACTAAAACTTTGTGATGCGTTTAATTATCGTTATATTTTTTTGTGATGCTTTAAAATGCAGTTCAATTTAAAAGTGTCACTAAATTTGTGACATGAATTGATGTAATAATTCAGTTTAGTGACATGTACACGTATCACAAATAATTCAGACTTTCTCTCTCTAACTAACTTTCTCTCCTCCCGCTCTCTTACTTTCGATAACGACTCTTTTCCACTGCAACGACAGCCAGCCATGGCGGATCGACCACCAATAACCACCGGAGTAAACAAATCCTTCCTCCAAATCCTCAATGCTAAACCTCCACCTTTAGCCCCAAAACTCCCTTCCAATCAAAACCTAAAACCTATCACAGAGCACAAGGGCGACCTCGCCTGTCTCCACTCTGATGACGATGTAATGAAGCTATATGAACATTACAACAATGCGCTTATCGGGAAATTCATCAGGGGACGACATACAATGGAGCAACTTCATGTGGCCTTCAAGACTGTGGATTTTAAGGGAAAATTTCAAATTGGAGCCTTGGATTTCGAACATATTCTGATACGGTTTGAAGAAATTGATGATTTTCAAAGGTGTTGGATCAAAGTAGGATGGACTCTGCACGGAGCTCCGATGAAGGTTTTGAGATGGACGCCGGATTTTACCCCGCACTCTGAGTTTTCTATAGTACCAATCTGGGTAACAATCTGTGACGTTCCTCTCTATTATTATAACTCTGCTTCTATTCTTTCTATTGGTAATTTGATTGGCAATTTTATCAAAATGGATGCAGCAACTAATGCCTTAACTAGACCATCGACTATTAAGCTCTGTGTTGAAGTTAATCTGATAGGAAATCTTTCCCAATCAATTAGGTTAGGATCTGTGAACAATAACAAAAAGAATGCAATAGAATATGAAGATCTTTCATCTTACTGCTCTCACTGCTTGAAACTGGGGCATTCTGTAGAAATATGTAGGATAAAAAAAATCCCAAGCTAGCAAGGTCCTCTAATTGGAAACCTACTGGACAAGTTTTCCAGGAACCACCATCCTTTATACAAAAAATATCATTGACAATGTGGACAAGTTTGAACTCCAAAATGTGTCAGGTGAGGCACTCAGTGAAAAGATGGAAATTGAGGGGGAAAATGAACATAAAAAGCATAATACAGTTACTGCTCCTAAATCAGCTAACCAAATCATGAGGGTGAAACAAGCATAAAAACATGTTACAAACCAAAGGACAAACCCCTATGTCTATGTTGGATCTAAATCACAAAGTCACTCACCAATTCACTCCCCTATACTTAGGGATAATATTGATGTTTCACAGTCCTGTGTACCTAGTACTCAGGAAAACTATTATTCTATACATGTTGATCTTGGCAAAATTAAGGCTAATAAGTCTGCTAATCTTAAGATTTATGCAAAAGATGATCTATATCACACTGGTACCTCTCATTCTTATTTTGATAATACTAATGAGATTTTAGCACCAACTTTAGACAGAATTTCTCCCATTACAAACAAAAGGTTTCATATACTGGAGGAAGATTCAGATATCTCGGAGAATGAGACAGCTATTTACACAAGTACTCAAGAGCAACAGTATGACCAGGTAAGTTTACCAGGTAACACTGAACCTAAAAAATAAAAAAGAATCACTTTTTTACTCAACTTAATAGGATGACATTAAGATCTCCATCAAAACGATCTAAGAGTAAAAAATATGCGTAATAATAACGTAGCTTTGAACTGCCTGGTATGGAACATTAGGGGAATGAATACATCTACTACCAGACTCAAAAAATTGATTCATTTAATAGGCCTGAAATGTTGTGTTTAATTGAACCTATGCATGCTGAGGATCAATGTGAGAAATACATGAAAATGTTAAATTTTCAAAATCATTTGGTTGCTGACTCTGGGAAAATATGGTTGATGTGGACTAACAATGTTTCTGTGCACCTCATAAATCAAAGTGATCAGTTATTAGTTGTTAAATTTGTTTGGTTGAAACTTAATTCTGAGATGGAAATGTATTTCATCTATGCATTAACCAACAGATTAGGGAGATCAAGGCTATGGTCTAACCTAGGCAACCTTTCAGACTCTAAAAGATTATTAATAGGAGATTTTAATGTAATTTCTTCTATTAATGAATATAAGGGGCCTAGTAATCCAAATACAGGAAGCATATCAGATTTCACTACCTTTATGCACACAAATGGATTGCAAGAAATAAACACCGTAGGTAATCTGTATACATGGACAAACAATAGATTGCACAACCCTACTTTTAAGAGATTGGATAGAGGTATTTGCAACCTCGGTTGGTTAGAAGCTTTCCCATCTAGTTCCATTCAGATCCTAAATAAAAATGACTTCAGATCACTCTCCTCTTTTATTGCATATTACTACTCAACAAATATCAGCTCCTAGACCTTTTAGATTTTTAGATGTATGGCTAGGTAGGGAGGATTTTAGAAGCTTGATAGAAAAATCTTGGAACCCGCCAATCAATGCAAATCCTATGCGAATATTATTTCTAAAGCTCAATAGATTAAAACCTGTAATTAAGACCTGGAATAAAGATGTCTTTGGTAACATATATAATAATGTTAAAGATGCTGAGGAAAATGTCAGATTACAGGAAAGAAGATTTCAAGAAAATCAATGTGATAATGAATTGATTGAATTAAACAGATCTAAGGTTGTCTTACTTAGAACCCTTAAGGAGCAAGAAAATTTCTAAAAACATAAAAGTAAGTTAAAATGGTTAACTGAGGGTGATAAAAATACAAAATTCTTTCATAAGACATGCCTGGAAAAAAGATGTAAGTTACAAATTAACAATATAAAAAATTCAGCAAGTACATGGATAGATAAACCACGGGATATAGAAACGGAAGGAATTCAGTTTTTTACTAAGATTTTATCCAGTGAGTATGATCCTGAGAATGGTTCATATTTCAAAACCATTCCTTAGTTAAGTGCCCTCAATTATCACTGAAGAGGACAACGTGAATCTTATTAAAATTTCTTCCCTTCAGGAGGTTAAAACAGCAGTTTTTAACCTCAATTCCAATAGCTCCCCAGGACCGAATGACTATACTCCAAGTTTTTCACTCAAAACTGGGATTTAGTAGGAACTGGTCTTCTAGATGCCACAAATGAGTTTTTAACAAGTGCAACCATACCTACAGGTATTTCCAGCGCATGGATTACTCTTATCCCCAAAAAACATACCCCTTCTAGCTTTAAAGATTACATGCCTATAAGCTTATCAAATTTTGTTAATAACATCTTTTAAAAGTGCTATTAGAGAGAATTAAGCCATTAATGGAGAAAATAATTTCACACAACCAATCAGCTTTTATGAAAAAAGAGGGAAATGGTTGACAATGTGATGTACCTTAATGAAATGGTAAGATTCCTTAATCTTAAAAAACAGCACCCTAATTGCATGCTGAAACTTGATCTTACTAAGACTTTTGGTAGGGTGAGTTGGCCTTTTTTGAATAGTATACTTCAAAAATTCAGGTTTCATGGCCTTTTTGTCAAAAACATTATGAATAATATTTCACAATCTTGATTTTCTGTTTTAATCAATGGAAAACCATCGGGGTTTTTCAAACCTTCAAGAGGCATTAAACAAAGAGATCCATTGTCTCAATTCTTGTTTAATATATTCACTGAAGCCTTTACAAGGAGTTTATCCTTTGTTTTTATCCCAATGCAATTCAAATCTCACATTTATGCTATGCAGATGACACTGTGGTTTTCTTGAAAACTACTAGTCTTAATCTTATCAGATATAAAGCATTTCTGGACAAGTTTGAACTTGCCTCTACACAGAAAATTAACTACCAAAAAAGTAGTTATTTTCTCTCGAAACATGCCTCGGTTCAATGCCACAATATGATTAGATCTGTTATGAAAATGATTGTAGGCACCTTTCCTTTCACTTACCTAGGATTTCCAATCTATCAGGGAAGATCTAAGTCTTATATTTCTATGGGATTGCTGAAAAATTTGATACAAAGCTTATTAACTGGAAAAACATCTGGCTTACCACAGCAGGTAAGCTTCTGCTAATACAGACATGCATATCTGTAATTCCTCAACATATTTTGGCAGTCACAAAACTACCAAAACAGGTTATCAGGCTGCTCTCTCGAAAAATGGCAAAGTTCCTTTGGGGAAGTACAAAATAACTTAAAAAGAAATCCTGGATAGCATGGACTCAACTGACTTTTCCATAATCAGAAAATGGTATAGGTATTAGGGATTTATTTGCTCTATAGGAAGCCTTCTCTCTTAAACTTTGGTGGAAGTTCCAACAAGGAATTTCCCCATGGTCACAGTTTATATGTTCACTCCCAGTAAGTTCAAGGAAATCTCAAGTTTACAAGCGAATTATGGCTGCTAATTCACTTGCTCAATCTTACACAGGTGTAATTCATAGAAATGGAAAGGCATCTTTCTGGGAATCTAACTGGACTTTTAAAGGGCCACTGATTGATAGATGCAAACCACCACTCATCAATATTGATCTCAAAGGTACTATAGCTGAGTTCATCTCAGCTAAGAATGCATACATTCCCTATTTAATACAGTATTTGCCTCGTCACATAATCTCTATTTTGTAGGAAGCTGAACTTTCTAACAAGGAAGACAAAATGATTTGAACTTCTAATTGGCAGGGGAACTTCGCTTTTAAATCTGCATATAACATAATGAGAAGGAAGAAAAGACCAATTGCTGCAATGAATTAGGTATGGCATAAAAGAATACCAAATAAAATATCAGTTTTTATTTGGAAATTGATGAATGCAATTCTTCCATTTGATGATTTGCTTATGAGAATGAAATTCCAACTACCTTCTAAATGTTGTATGTGTTCTAATCATGTGGACTCTTTAAATCATTTCTTCAATAGTTGTAGTTTTATTATGAACATTTGGAAGACAATGCATGAATGGTTAGGAATTCCTATGCAGAATTTTAACTCTATTTGGGATAGACTTTCAGTATATTGGACTTCAAATGGAATTACACATGTTCATTCACTTCTTATACATTTTATTCCTTTTTATATCTGTTGGGAAACATGGAAATTTAGAAATAAATTTATGTTCGGAGGAATTAAACCACATTATGAACAGGTGATTAGGTCGGTTAAACATGAAATTTACTACTGTTTTTTGGCCACACCTATTTTTTCTAGTAGCATTCATGATAAATCTTGGCATTATATGGGAATCACACCTGAGATTAAGCATAATTTTAAAACACAATCATTAAAGAATGATGGTCTAAACCTAATGTAGGTTTTAATATAAACGTTAATGCTTCTTGGAATCAACAAACACTAGACTATGGTATTGGACTAATAGTTAGAGATAAGTAAGGTGATTTCTTTGAAGCGAAAGGTTGTTCATGTGTTGCTTCATCTAGTCTTCATGCTGAAATCCTGGCAATCAAATTTGGAATGGAACTTGCACAATCAATGGGATTACAGAATGTCACCATACAAACTGGCTGCATTAATGCTAAAATCTCAGTTTTAAACCCTTAGAAAGCTCCTTGGCAGTTATATAACTTATGTTTCTCAATTCTTTCTGCTATACCAAAATTTTCTATCGAATATAATGTGAGGGAAACCAATCAAGTTGCGGATGCTCTGGCCAAATTCAGTCTTCAGATGCACCAATGTGAAGCTAGCTACTCATATCATTATCTTCCAAATACTGTTAGGGGATTATTAGTCCTGGACAAGTTAAATTTACCCACCATTAGGATATGCTAGTAGAATGGTTTACTGCTCTTCTTTTGTTTTCATCACAGGTACAACGGAGATCGTACTTTCGCTGGATAAGGACAACAAAGTTTTTCTACAACAAAGAACTGGAGCTCACAAGTTTCTCCACCAAGTGATGCAGAACGGAGAAAAATGGATGCTGCCTTACACTGAGAGATCTCAATCACAAAGAAACAGGAATGCGGCGATCATGCGAATTTAAGTAAACATGGTGCAATACATCATAGTGGTCTCAACAGTTCATCAATCTACTCTCACGAAGGGTTACAAGCTTTGCTTGAAACCTATAGTGATGAAGTCCGACCAGGGTAACATTCAACACAGGGCGTGGAGTTCTTTATACTTGGAAGCACTTCAAAACTATAGTTACCTTTTGAAGACGACCGTCTTAGCTTAGCTTTTCCATAGCCATCGTTCAATTTAATTGAATGTTTTGTATAAGAACGACATCAATTTATTTTGTTTATTTAAGGTTTGGGGTGGCTATTAATTCCCCCACTTAGGTGTTCTTACTATAAAAAATAATATTTTTGGTTTTTTATTGAAACGGTCTCCTGTGAGGCAGCCTAAACTTTAGACAGAGGTCCTTATGCAATTCTAACTATATTCTAGCTTTAGGGACCTATCTTAATAATTTTACAGGGACTTATCGCAAAAAAAATCAGGGGCTTTTTTGTCCCCTTTTTCCATTATTTTCCACCATTTGCAATCTGCAAAAAAAAATTAAAAATTTTAAAAAAAATTAGAATGCAAAAAAATAAATATGATCATCGAATTGAAAATCATAAACATCAGGTACAACTAGCAAAACATCAACAAAAAATCATGCAACATTGACAAAAAAGCTGCAGCAAAAATATTTAAAAATCACATAAAACAACCAAATAAATATTTTTTTAAAATCAACAAAAATTGAAGAAAAAAAATGTCAACTACAACTAACAAAACATCAACTAAAAATTATAAAAAATTATAAACTACAAATCATAAAAGCATCAACAATCATAAAGTGAAAATTATAATAATAAAAAAAACATCAACAAATCTTCAATTATCAAAACAAAATTATATAAAAAAACTACAAACATCAACTAATATCAGCCAAAAGTTAAAAACATCAATTCATATCCCCTAAACTTCACCCGGAAAATGAAAAACGTCAACATAAAAAACACACTACAAAACATCATACTCTATCACCCAAAAATTACAAACATCAACTTCTATCACCTAAAACTCACCCAGAAAATGAAAAACATCAACATGAGTGGAAAAAAAACTAAAATATCAACCCATATAATCCCAAAAAGCTATGAAATATCGACTCCTATTACCTAAACCTCGCCCGGAATATTAAAAACATCAACATGAGAGAGAAAAAACTTAAAACATCAACTCCTATCATCTAAACCTCGGCCAAAAAATAAAAACACCAACATGAGAAAAAAATATATACTACGAAACATCAACTCCTGTCACCTAAAGCTCAACTGGAAAATGGAAAACACCAACATGATTTTTTTAAATTTAAAAACTATGAATAATCCATATCACCAAAAAAACTACAAAGCATCAACTCATATCAATTAAATCTCACCCGAATAATTGAAAACATCAACATGGGCGAAAAGAAAAACTACAAACATCAACAAAAAAAAGGTACAGTCCCTTAATAGTATAAATACTTTTTTAAAGGTAAAAAAAGGTGTTGGTTAGAATTGGACTCAAGTCTATGCTATCAATGTGCAACGTACTAACCAATACACCAAAACACTATTATTGAACATATATTCAAAGAAATAATATTAAACCTCAACATGACATTGGAAAAAATAAATCAAAAAACTAAACCTCACCTCTCTCAGTCGTCCATCCGTTGGGCGTGGTCGTTCGCCAGTCTTATGCGAGTCTTCTTCTCCATGAAGCGCGCATATCTCACGCGCCTGACACAACAATCACTCGACGTCGCCTCAAAACTTTTCAAGGTCGAAAAACTCAGAGTCATAGAAGGGATTGCGGGCTTGAAGTTGATTTGAAAAAGGAAGGATTATAGGTTTGGAGAGCTGTTTGCTGAATAAGAGGATAGGAACTATTTGGTAAGTACTAGAAGTTTTTTTAGAATGTAGAACTGAGATTGAGATCATTAGATACACAGTAGTTTGGCTGTGATGTTAGAAAATAGGCGTGGTTTCTATTCATGCTTAATTTTGCATATTAGATGCTGAATCTTACAGACATCCGCTAGGATAGTACAGTAATTGAGAGTTGATGTTTGTGGCATTGTGTGTTCATGATTCCAACGTCAAGTTTCTGGTATATCATTGTTTGATCCAAGTACTTAATAGGAAGAATGGAGTTTCCTATTGGAATTGGTGGGGGAAATTTTATGGCTTATGTATGAAGTAATATTACTGTCAAGTAATGTTACTGCCCTTTGAACTTGTTACTTTTCATCTCCATGATTCAATTGATTCAGTGATGATTTTGTAGTAAAATTACAACGTAAGTGAAGAAAACGTATAGTTCGTAGTCTTCTCTTGTGGTGTGCTGATATGCATTTTGAAAATGGCTTTCTGGGTGTTTCTTTCTTAGAATTGG
>JAULKK010285780.1:10533-24065 GCA_032355705.1 Rubia peregrina
CTAGTGGAAGCTTCAAATCAATCAAACAGTGCAGACCTTATTCATTTGGTCACTAACAAAAGCTCAAAGAAACTGCCTTCTCTGGAGTAGGATCTGTCCAGTTACATAATGGGCATCTACAAATTCTGAACTGCTCATAGTAAAAGGTGCTTCCTCCTTTTGGAAAGGCAACTGGACAAAATGTGAACCTCTATCCTCCCAGTGGCCTCCAAATGTACATAAACCAATTTTACATATTACCGTCACTGATTTTGTAAATAACAGAGAATCTATATTACCTCTTATGGACCCTTTCTTAGCTACCAGATTTGTTAAAGCATTGTAGGAAATTACCATATCTGATCTACATGAAGATAGAATCATTTGAAAACCAAGTCCCTCGGACCAATTCTCAGTGAAAATAACTTATGAAGCACTCAAAAGAAGAAGAACAGCCTCCACATCTCTCAGAAGGATTTGGAAACCCGGAATTCCTGGTAAGATATCCATTTTTACATGGAGAATTATGAATAACCTCCTTCCTTTTGATAATATTCTGACTTATATTGGCTTTAATGTTTCATCTAAATGTTTTAAATATGATCATTCAGAAAGTTTGAACCACTATTTTAACTCCTGCATCTTTTCTGAAGTTGTGTGGATAGGAATACAACATTTAATGCTGATAGGACACAGAAAATTTTCATCGATTTAGAATCGACTCTCCTTTTACCAAAACACACATGCAGATGGTCAGGTTATTGGGTCTGATCACACTTTGGAAACTGTGGAAAGTTAGATGTCAGTTTCTTCATCAATTTGTGAATGTTAATGTAGACTCAGTCATAGCCCAGATTAAAGGAACTGCTTTCCAAATTTTTTTGTGTTTTTCCTATAAAGAGATGTCCCATAAAAGATACATTTTGACTAAATATAATAGTAAAATCCCATTCTTTAAGGAAATGAAAAATAAAAGAGTCACACTTACTAAATGGACCAAACCTGCCGCTGGACTCAAAATGAATGTAGATGCTTCCTTCAACCTGCAACACAGTGAGGCAACGGTAGGAATTATTGTTAGGGACACAACAGGCTCAGCCCACTTCACAGCAACCAAATCACTCCCAGCCAACTCTCCTCTGGAAGCTGAACTACAAGCTATCAAGATAGGGATTCACGCATGCCTCAGTCAGGACGTCGAAGTTTCTATAATCGAAACTGACTGTCAGATGACCCTAAATGCAATATCCAAACCAGAATCCCACAACCCTACAGTATACCCTCTCATATTGGAGATTAACTACTTGCTCTATCACTCACTAATAGCTTTGAACCTCACATATATTCACAGAGAAGCCAACTCTGCAGCCAATTATATCTCAAAAAATGGTTGTAACATGAATCCAACAGGTGAGTAGGGGGAAATATGTAACAGGAATTTTGACAATAAATTGAGAGGGATTTTATGCATGGACAAACTAGGGATCCCCAGTCTAAGAATTAGATAGTCTCAATACTGCAATGATTCTATTGATGTTGTATTTATGTGTTGTGATTTCTACGTGCTTCCATGACGATTATTTCTCTGTGGGGGTGTTTCCATATGATCCATATTGGCTACACTCAATTTATGTATTTAGTTTGAGACTACAATCACGTGTTGAGGAATTTTTTGGTGTTGTGCTATGTTGGTCGCTTGTAATGTAGAGCTCTATACATATTGCGATGTGGCTTGGAGTCATGAATATGTTTATCTTTTGCGGTGTCCAAGTATGCTGATTCATATAGCCTTATATGTTGTATCATGTGGGTAGTTCACATTGGTATGGGGAGTTACCATGTGTTTAAGTGATATTTTTTTAGAAATAGGCATACTGCTCCTCTCTTGCTCAATACAGGTGCAGATCGGACCGATGCCGAAACTACGGAGACACAACATCTGATGGTGAACTTTTGCATGGATTCCGAAGATGCTCAACTTTCGCACGTTGAACTACCAATTAATGAAAGTCAGATGAGATTACTTTCGGAATTGATGGTGGACAACCGTGAAGAATTGTCTCAATCTGAATTTTGAAAATTTTAAAGACCTGCAGCATAGGTATCAGATTCCTCTTCTTAAAGGGTTTTAATCATTCACCCTCTTGATACTCCTGTGATCTCCTTTAAGGTTTTATCACTTGATCTCCTTTGAGGTTTTTTCACTTGTTCATAGCTACATCTTTTGTTAGGTAGTTGATCTTGTTGGATATTTGGCCTACTTTTTACGAACACATGGGTGGAGATAAAATTGATAGGGAACATATGCAAATAAATCAACTACCAACAGAATAAATTCACTACTCCAAATGAATAAAGGGAATTTATAGGGAGTAATAATACATAAAGGGAATTTATTTCAGATCCACAACTCCAAATGAATCAAGATCCAAGAATTATTTCTATTGGATGGCATTAATTGCAGAGAATTGCAACGCCACAGAATCCAAATTCTTGAAAGAGCTGCCTCCTTCTCGAACTGCATCCATGGCGGCCTTCTGCAACGCCAGAGCCCTTCTCCTCTCATGCTCGAAGTCACCAATGGCTTTACCTAAAATGGCCGCCATTTCATCCGAATCAGGCACAGTTTCATCACCCTCGCAAACTCTGCACCCAACCTTCATCTCATCCACAATCAAAGTTGCATTGCAGAACTGGTCAGCACCCATAGGCCATGCCAGCATTGGCACCCCAGCAGTAATCCCCTCAAGGACCGAATTCCACCCACAGTGTGTGAGAAACGCACCCACACAAGGATGCCTCAAAATCAGCACCTGCGGCGCCCAACCCTTAATCACCAGCCCTCTCCCTGCAACTCTTTCCTCAAAACCAGCCGGAATTGAACCGTACTTATCCCCGTCTTCGTGTCCCTTGGTGGCACCTTTAATTGACAGAATAAATCCAACTCCACTCTTTTCTAAACCCAGAGTTAAGGCCTCCATTTGCTCATTAGTCAGTACGGCTTGACTCCCAAAGCACACATACACCACAGAATTCGGATCTTTTACATTTTCTAACCAGTCCAAAACTTCACTGGACTGAATCGTGCTGGCTCCTCCTCTCTCTGCTTGATCATCGCCGAGCGGTAACACCGGCCCCACAGCCCAAACCCTATCATGACCGGACACTTCCTTAATATGATCCAAGTAGACCTTTTCAAATTCAGTCACCGTGTTAATCACACACCCGAAACTTTTCAGACCACCCACAAAGTTGGCCTTGGTAGCTTCGGAAATTGGATCTGGGCAGCTTTCTTTTTCGACGTAGCTGCGGTAAACAGGGGATATTTGCCACCAGGGGTAAGATGGGCAATTTGGTACTTTGGGAAAACAAATCTTTTCATTTTCGTCACTGGGGTTCGCCCTCTTCGGAAAATCCCGCCAGAGTGTGTTGATTACAGATAAAGCCAACGCACCAGACGGAGAAAAAACATATCCGGGAATGCCGAGCTCGGCGGCTAGGCTGTTGGTCCACCCTAGAAACATGTCAAAGATAACCGCGGTTGGTGGTGAAGGATGTGCTTTGAACCACTCCTTGACCGGGTCGTGGAGGCGGCTCAGGGTGAACATCATCGCCCGGAATCCGTTGGCCGGAAGGTCTTTAACGTTCTCCACGCCGGCTGGGATAGAGGGGTGTGTCGGAAAAGGCAGAACAAGAGTTTGAATTGATGGGTCCCGCGAGAGAAGTGGGACCAGGAGCTGAAGGTTGTTTGGGGTGACTAAAACGGTGATTTCCAGGCCACGGACTGACAGTTGGCGGGTGAAGTCGAGGAGGGGAATCATGTGGCCCTGTGCAGGGTATGGAAAGATCAAGACGTGAGTTTTTTTCTGGGACATTTTTCTTCTGAGAATCGTAGATTTCGAGTTCGGTGAAGGGAGGACGTTTCAGGTGGAAGGGGGAGAGAAAATGTTGACCATTCTTCTACGGAACCAACACCACTCGTATTTCTAGTTTACCATTAAGGGTTATTTATTACATTTATAAATCTAATTTTAGGATAAATGTGTTAATATAATTCAGCAATTTGAGAAAATTTTAATTCTAATTAATTAGTGTATGTGTAGATATAACACTAACTTTTTTTATAAAAAAAAAAGTGCTGATATAACCAAACTCCCTAATTTCAGCCCTGACCTCTCAATTCTGGCAATGATATTTAATGAAATGACTAAACTACCCTTATTTACAAGTTGAAAACCTTATCCCCATATTACCCCTTCCACCACCACCAGTCACCACTAGGGGTGTTCAAATTGTCCAACCTGACTCGACCCGCATTGACCCAGCCTATATGGGTCGGGTCGGGTCGGGTCAATGTCCTATTTGGGTCAAAATGGGTCGGATCAGATTTTTGACCCAAATCGACCTGTTTTTGACTCATTTGCAAATTTACCTCATTTTCTTGAAAAAATCATAAAAAGAATTAGTTTATTGTTACATACCCACCATTAATTTATGACAGAGCCTTGTGTGAGACTGTCTCGCAGCGAGACCAAGGATGAATGTGCAATATTATGAAGTTTAATTAGAGATGAGGTTTCAAATATAATTTAAGAAAGTTTGTGAGAGAGAGAGAGGAGGGATCTGGGGTGCAAATACCACTTTTGGGGGTGTCGGGCATAAATAATTGGGAAATTAATGATTCCGGGTCATAAGAATCTTGTGAGTCAAGAATTCGGGTCGGAGAAATTTGCGGATCATTTTTTCCTCATTTTTGCTGGGTTTTAACTACTAGACTTGATGCTATACCAAAATTCTCTATTTCCTACTAAAATCATGTGTTTAAATTTAAATTTTGATCTTTTAATAAATATATTGTGTTTATATGTTGATTTTTAAACACTTTACTTATTTTAATTTGATGTTTATCTATTCTAATTTGATATCTAGTTCGGTATTTTTATTTGATGTTTCACTATTGTAATTTGATGTGTATTTAGAGTTTATTTGATATTTAACTATTTTATTTTGATGACTATTTTATTTTGATGTTTGACGTTTAAATATTTTGACTTTATGTTGGATTTTATAAATATTTTTATGATATTAAAATTAAACTAATTTGATGTTTTATGTTTTACCTTTAATGTTTGATTATTTGTATTTGATGTTGATTTTTTTTTATCATTTTAGTGTGATTTTCAGTTAATTATTTTTTATTTTATGCTTTATTTTATAATTTATAATTAAATATTGATTTTTGTTATTTTTGTATGATTTTAAACTAATTTAATTCAAATTTTTTATGTCTTATATTTGATGTTTAATTATTTTGATTTGAAGTTGGATTTTCAACTCCCTTGAAACCATTTGATGTTTATAGGAATCCATGGTGATTTCAACTCCCTTGAAACCATAATCCAAACCCGTCGTGGAGCTCAGCCCATACCGACGACGGCGCAACTTGAATCCCGACGGAGAAACTCCATAGAACCCAACGAAATTGACTAGGTAGTGGGTCCCGCGAGGAGTTCAACCCATTTCGAACGGCGGAGGCACGATGACGGGAGACGGCGACAGCGAATTCAGTGAGGGATTAGGAGGGTTTATGTTTTTCCCAAATTTGGAGATTGATCCCCAACCTTTTACTTGTCTTTGAAAAAGGACTTCGAATATAATATATTGATAAATTGATCCCCGAATTTTAAATATTGTACCTTATTTTAAATCTTACCCCTGGTCTTACCATGAGATGGGCTCGCAGGAGACGGACTCTTAATTTAATTCATAAACAAATTTAACATTCTAGAATTTTTTTTATAAAACTAAAAAATAATTTTGCAAAACTACTCTTAATTACAAATAATATATTTATTGATATATGAAATGTATATTCATAATTGTATAAATAAATTTAAGTAAAATTATAATCCTTAGATGAAATATTAAAAGTATTCTAACTAAGTAAAATGAAAATAATTGTATTTTTTAAATTAAGTGAATAATATATAATTAAATATAATATAATATTCTTAGTTTAAATTATATAAAAATAAATCATAATTTTATTTATTATTTAAAAATAATTTATT
This sequence comes from Rubia peregrina, assembly GCA_032355705.1. Classification (NCBI taxonomy): domain Eukaryota; kingdom Viridiplantae; phylum Streptophyta; class Magnoliopsida; order Gentianales; family Rubiaceae; genus Rubia; species Rubia peregrina. Next base: position 16,584 of record JAULKK010285780.1, read on the forward strand.
TTATTTAAATAAATTTTAAAAAATTACTATTTTTATATGATTTTGGTCGATTTGGGTCGACTCATGACCCAGTCCGACCTGACACGACCCGACCCGAAACTATGAGAATTTTCACCCGACCCATTCGTCCCAAAATTTTGGGTGAATTTGGGCTGGGACAACTGACTCGCCCCAACCCATGAACACCTCTAGTCACCACCTCCGCCAGCGACCACTGCCGCCGGAAAGCTCAACCACCGGCACTACCACCACCTCGTTGTCGTCACCTCCGCCAACCATTCTCCTCATCGTCACCACCTCTACCACCTTCTCGCCGTCACCACCTACGCCACCACAACTTCACATAAGCCACCTCCTCCTCCTCGCCACCTCCGTCACCCCTTCTCAGCTCCTCACCAACCCCGCTTGACACCATAGAAATTACCCTTCACCACCATATCTAATGGGTGAATGGAGAAAATGCAACATGGAGAAATTACCCCGCCGCCTCCCACTGCCACAGCTGTCCACTCTCCTCTTCCCCTCTGCCCTCCTCCTCGCCATCGCCCACCACTTGAAACTCCTTTGTTCCCAACCGTCGAAAGCTCTTCTATCGCCCAACTCTTGAAGCTCCTACTCACCGTCTCCCCCCACCACCCAAGCCCTCCCTTTCGCCATCCCCTCACCTCACCTCTCCTCGCCAGAACCTGGTCCCCATCGTCGTCCTCTCCCCGCCTGAACCTGGACCCTCCCCGTCGCCGTCATCTCCCCGCCGCCCTCCTCTTCTCCTTCTCCCCACCGTCTGATGCTCCTCCTCCTCCACCCTCTCCATCCCACCAATTTCATATCTTCAAGTTCGCTGCCTCCCCTCTCCACCACCAATATCCTCAGCGGAACCCTAGCCCCAGGACACCACTAATCAATTTCTCCGGGCAATGCCACCATCGTGGAACCCTAGCCCCAGGACAAACTTCGCCACTCAGACTCCAGCGCCGCTCAGCCAAGTGTCGGGACCCCAGCGCAGGGATGAGAAGCTACCAGCAAGACCTTTATTGGAGCGGCTCAGACCTTCGTAGAGGGGAGAATTAAGCTACGAGAAAGAGGGTGAAAAAAGAAAAGAATCGGGAGGGGGGGCAAAGAAGACAATGGAGGGATGAAGGCTCTTTTTATTTCTTTTTTTAAAGTCATGGGCAAAATCATCTTTTCACATAAATTCGGCCATAAATCAGTTGACTGAAAAGTTAAACGAGTCAAGGGTTATATTGGCACTTTCTGAAATTGAAAATGAGGTCATTCTTAAGAAACTAGAGGGAGTATAACTATTGATTAGAATGTGTCTGTTTGTAATAGCAACAAATAAATTGAGGGACCGTCATGAAAAAATTTAAATTCTCATATATAATCACCATCCTAAAAAGATATACTTAGGGGAAAAATTAACTACATTAGAGATGACTTCCATCGGGATGAATGGAATCTTGAGTCAAAATTCCATTCAAGAGCAGGTAACAGTTGAGATCATGGTGTGCTTGCAAGTAAAGGTTCGACTTCACCTTAAGGAATAAATTGGGCACTTTCGATTAAACTCACAGCATCCAAACTCTTGATATTGTAGCATGCTTTTTCTATGGAGTTTGGGATTTATAGCTTGTTTTTTTTATGTGAGTTCAATCTATTGGGAGAAGGGTTGGGGTTGGCATTAGCATTAAAGGTTGATTCATGAGGGGACATCTACTGGGGATCATTATGAGTGGACATTTGAACATAAGACCTGCAGTGAGTCAGAACATGACCTAGTTTGTGGCAGGATTGACAGTATATTGGATGAGACTCGAACGTAATTGAATATAACTTATTTCTTTCTATATAACCAAGCTTAATTTTTTTTTCAGGAAGGGATTTTCTAAGATCGAACTCTACACATATACAGGTAGCTGATCGTCTAGTCAGATTAAGAGCAGGGGAATCCACCTTAATGAGAATACCAAGAGAGTTTCCAATGCTCTTTAACATACAATGGTTAAAAAGTGAGTTAGGGGGTATTCAATCAAGATCCATATTGGTACATAAGGGAGATCTACATTAAGAGCAAATTCAATGGACCATTTTATAATTTTCATAGAAAATGAGCCTAAAGTCAAGAAATGCCTATCCCAGAATATATTCAAATCCTCAGATAGATTAAAAGTAATATGAACATGTCTAGGGTCCAAAGAAATAACCTGGAAATCCAATTTCCAATTTGAAGCTCATGGTAGCCCTTTCTCATAGGATGGTCTGCAAATTGGGGTGTTTAGTAGAGAATTTATCAATGAAAGCTTCTTGGAACAGCTCTTCTTTCCTTTGAATAAAAATGTCAGGGAACAGGAAAACATGTTCCCCTTTTATAGAACATCAATGGATGTAGGTCATTGGGCTCAATGGATGAAGGATTAGCTGGGAGTGATTTCTCAGGAATAGTGGATTTCTTTGAGGTGGGAAGGGGATTGGAGTTTGTGAAAGCCTAGGAATAGGATGGAATACTCACACCTAGAGGTGCAGTTTCTAATTGTGAGACAATGGGGGAGCCAATAAAATGTCAGGGTTTTGGAGATGGAGGTGAAGTGGTGGCAACGTAGTGGGTTGGGGTGAACTAGCCGTTATTGGCGATGTAGTTTGGAAAACTTTCTAGAGAGAATTTTAGAGAGATAATTCTTCGAATTGAAACTAAGAACTAACATTTTTGAGAAACAAATGGGTCAATTCTCAAAGTTGCTAAAGTTAAACAGGAAATTGTGGGAATTCAACAACATAATCTGTCAGTTTAGGTAATTTTCAAAGTATGTCATTATTTATGGGACAGACGAAAATAGAAAGTATGGCAATGTTTATGGGACAGGGGAGTACATTTATTATAAATAATTATAATTTATTTTGATCAAATAAACATTTTAATTTTATAGAGAGTATGTGATTCATTCAAATTAGGATTGCCTACAAGTTCAAAGATACAACTGTACTCACCAAATTGTAATATCATGACATCTTTTTGTTTCTTCTTTGTAATTTTTAATGTTGATTATTTCATTTGGAAATTAAATTTTTTATTTTGATTAAATTTATGCTTATAAAATCATGCACTCTCTCCATCCAAGTCCATTCTGCAGAGAGAGAAAGGGTTAAAACAATTTAAGGGAAAAAGTCTAGTATGCCATGTGCCTCTTCTTTCTTGATCTACACCTTATTGCATGCATTAACCAATGTATTTGACACATTTTAAAATCATTTTATTTGGTTGATTGCTAGTTTTAATTATGTTTACATTAGAAACGGTTTAGATGAGCATTGTTGGTTTTCTTATCTAAATACCAAGTTTTGTAGACTTAATTGGATCTAATGGAAAAATTGTCCTCCCGAGCACCTAGATCTTCCTTTTGTGAGCTTACACGTAGGTTGTTCGTGAGGATTTCGTCATTATCTTGTAGAAGACCATCCACAAGGGTGGTCGTAGACTTGAAGGTCATTCTCAAGAATGGTAATAGATATTTGAAAGTCATTCGCAAGGATGGTAGTAGACAGAAGGCCACAAGCCAAAAACGTGGTAGTAGATGGAATTGAGCCACAAAAAGGTGGAGGAAAAGTTTGACATTCTCAAAATGAAACGACGGTATCAACTAGCACGACAACCAATAACAACCTACAGGCACCAACCGACCGGCCAACACCGGCTGGCACGCACCGGCCGACATGGCCGTGCCAGCGACACGGACGTGCTAGAGGCACCCGGCACATACCGTGCTCTCCAATACAGCCATGCCACAGCCTCTTGGCACAGACCGTTTGATGCAGCCCAGCAACTGTTGCCCCAATACTCTGTGAGGCTAAGTATGGACACGAACCGTGCTTTTTTACATGGCCCGTATCATTTCAACTCCAAAAATGTGAAGACCAGCTCATGGGACGTTCAACTTATCAAGAAGTGCTTCCAGCCAATGGCTTGAGCCAAACGACACGGGTGCGCAATTCAGGAGTTCAAAAATAGAGGACTAGTCGATGGCCCATGCCATCCAGTAGGGTTGTGTCAGCACAAGCCAGTACAAGCCAACACAGCTGTGCCAGGCAATACGGATCTTGCCTGCCCCCAGCCGACACGACTGTGCCCGGCTGCACATCCTGTGCCCTATTTTGGGCCTTTTTCAAGGCTCAATTCCCTAGTACTATAAATAGCAACCTATGTCTATTAGGGTTTGAGTTTATGCTCCTTTTATACTTCTAAGATTAGGGTAGAGAGAGAAGAGAGCTTTTCCTTCTCTCTAACATCTTTTCTTTTCTTTTATTTTTCTTATTTTGCCCAAAGGCATTGAATCCAATGAATATTTGGGTTCAATACTTAGGGGGTAGTTAATTAGCTTAGGGTTTGTATTTGTATTCATGATTTGGTGTTTGTATTGGGAGATTCTATAGATCTACCTATTTGTATGTGTTTATGATTATTATGTTAGCTTATTCTTCATGTTCTAATCAATTGCATAATTGTCACACTAATATTGGCACGCATCATGGTCTACTTTCATGTTGGTACACTTATATCCTCCATGAAAGGAAATCTAGATGTGCTTGGGTTAATATAGTTTGGGACCGTGTGAGTGTGTGCATGTGAGTCACTGAGTCAACGTTATGGCCGACCAGACACTAGTCTTAGCCAGAAAATTAGCTCGAAGGATTACAGATAGAGATAGTGTTTGTAGCAAACTAGGGTTAGCGTGAGTCACAACCCTAGAGCCATGGATAAGGTCCCTATTCATTTTCCTTTATAAGCCTAGGGAGAAAGCATTTGTAGTGGAATGCCCGAGATGTAATCTTACTAGGGAGATTCAGATATGCATAGTAGGCAAGGTCGTTGTTGCACTCCCCTAATTATGGAAGCGGCACCGATAGAAGATTACACACACACCCTACGTGACAGGTATGGAGAAGTATTGACCTTCGACCACACTACGTGTGATAAACACTAGGATAGGTTTACATATCTTGAATGTGATTGAATTTAGGATCAACACATAACACTCATCATACTACTTATGATTCCATTTTATATGGCGATTTTGGTACCTTCTTAGACTCAGTTTGGTAGACTTTGATGCTCTGAAGACCCTATTTTACCTTGAATTCTTATTATTAGAGTTGAGAGTGACTTTATCACTTTTGTCACTTATAATGAGATTTCCGTGAGACTAGGTAATTATAGGAGATGTGAAGAGTGTGAAGACTCTATTTTTGAAGACTATGAAGACTTTTGAAGACCTGGAGAAAGAAAGAAGAGAAGACTACATGAAGACTAAGAGGTTAAGTAATTTTAGGGCAGGTCACTTTGGTCGTCGCAATTCGCGACAGCCACCTGCCCAGACTTTCTTTTTGGAATTTTTGTACTATAAATAGGGAACACTTTTTCTCTTCTTTCCAATCTTCACCCCCCGACTCCATTGGCAAAAAACCCTAGATTTCCATTTCTTTCATCTTTGTTCTACTTTGATTCTATGTTTGAATTGATTTTGTTAATTAGTATGATTAGTAGTAGCTAAACTTAACCTTGGGAGCAATTGATTAGGCTTCCAAACCCATGTCTTGAGACTTGTTTATAAGCTATTTAATGCTTCATCTATTGTGCATTTATTGTATTGAAATGGGTTGTTGAATTCATTTATGATATTGGAAGCTTGAGTATATGAATTGCTTGTATGATATTGTGTTAGGGTTTGGGAGAAAGTAGCAAATTCTCCCCTCTTTGATATGAAATCCAAAAGCATGATTTAGAGTTTCTAATGTTGTTGGTGATTTGATAATTTCTAGGTAAATGTGATGATTTCAAATTCTTCGTCATGTTTATCTATGTAGCAAATGAGAGAAGTTAATGAGCGTTGAACGTTCTTGACTAATCTTGTATAAATGAATGAATGAATTAATGAATGAATTGGTTCAATGCGTGGACACGGTGTAGTGTTTATAAGTGTTACCAAGCTTGTTGATTCTTTTAACTTAATGCCATTAATGGGATACCTTTAGGCATTGAACAACTAAGGGGGTCATTAGTGAGGTTTAGCTAGAGATGTCATACTCACTCTAGTAAACTACTATCAACGGAGGATAGGTGATTTATGTTCACAACAAGTAGTAAAGGTGTTAAATAGTTTATATGTTCAATGCTAGATAGAAGGTTTGGAAATGTAGGTCAATTGCCCCCAAGATTCCGTAATCTTTGCTTAATCCCGTCTTAGTTGTTGTATGCTTTCTTAGTTTAACTTGTCTTTGAATTCATTTAGAAAAACCCAACCTAAAACCCTCCTCTTTATGTGATTTTATATATGTATGTATCTACATATCTAGTATAATATCAATCATTTTATGAGCAAACACTTGACAATATCCCCCGTGTCTGTGGACGATCCCGACTTGCCACTAGCTACTAAATTGTAGTTAGTAAGCAAAAGGGCTTAAAAATATCATCTTTGAGAGGTACGGCGACAACCTCCCATTGGCCCTTGCGACAGATTGATGTTAAAAATGCATTTTTAACTGGTATTCTTGATTCTCTGATTTACATGGAGCAGCTTGCTGGTTATAAAGATCTCATGCGTCCTAATCATGTTTGTCGCCTACGCAAGGCCATTTATGGGTTGAACTCGTGCTTGGTTTCAACATTTCAGTACTTTTTTGGTTGACTTGGGTTTTGTGTGCAGTTCTGCAGATACCTCATTGTTTATTTTCTCTCATGGTGCCTCTTTGCTTTATCTGCTTGTTTAAGTTGATGAAATTATTCTAACCGGGAATGATGGTCATCTCATCCGCAAGTTTATTGATCGGGTTAATCAGGAGTTTAAGATTACGAATCTTGGCACTTTGCAGTATTTCCTGGGTTTGGAGATTGTTACTAATTCGGATGGCTTATTTCTTGGGCAAGCTAGATATGCCAAAGATATTTTATTACGTGCTGGCATGGAGAATGCATCGACAGTCGCCATCCATTTTGTGGCCTTCTCGCAGCTTTCTAGTACTGTCGGCAAGCCATTCAGAAATTCCACACTTTATCGTTCTCTGGTTAGTGCACTACAATATTTATCCATCACGCATCCCGAAATTTCTTATGCTCTTAATACGGTCAGTTAGTATATGCAGGATCCTACTGATGATCATTACCAAGATGTCACTAGAATTCTGCGCTATGTTCATGGTACAATGCATTATGGTCTTCAATTTCGCAAGAATTCTTCTGCTTTTCCAGTCTTGGGTTATTCTGATGCTGATTGGGCTCGTTGTATTGAGACTCGTATGTCTACTTATGGTTATGCCATTTTCTTGGTGGCAACCTGGTTTCATGGAGTGCTAAGAAGCAACCTACAGTCTCTCGTTCTAGTTCAGAATCAGAATACCGGGCTATGGCTAACACTGCTGCGGAATTAGCTTGGTTGATGAATTTATTACGGGATTTGCGCGTGACTGCTAGTGCCCCGCCTGTTTTGCTGTGTG